>SEYY01020048.1:145000-167500 GCA_009176605.1 Armadillidium nasatum
TAAAGAGGCTTAAACAATAATAAAATCCAAGAATCTTTACAAAAAAACTTTATATAATAAAGGCTAAATAATTCCAAGAAAAATAAAATAAATTCAAAACAATTAAAAACAAAATAAATTCAAAACAATTAAAATCAATGACTTCATGACGAAAGCAACACCACTTGATCTGCTGCTTCATAACTGGGTAAGTTAAGCTCATACTTTTCTTCAAGTTTTGGAGGAACAAAACGACCACCAAGGTAATGAAACCTTCCTGTAAAAAAAAAAATAATAATAATAATATTAATAATAATAATAATAATAATAATACGTTAAATATGATGTGATTTTTCAATGTATGTTCTACATTACTTCGCTTTTAAATTTTATTGGTCTAATACAGTATTTTTTATACCTTGCTACTCATTCATTTTCACATTTCTCCTCCCAAATCTTGTATTCACCTCTAATTTCCTTTTTAATAAATAAATGTAACATTCATATCTTCTACTATTTCAATCATTTTGTTTGCTGACGCCATAATCAATATTTTAACAAATTTATGAAAAAAACAAAATTTTTGATTAGGGATTTTCCCTCAATTTTAAATAAGATAATGGGATATTAACGAATTTGGAATGAAAGAAATTGGGAATTGCTTCTTTTAAATAACAAAAAAGGATTTGAAATTAGAAATTACACAATCTATTTCTAAATCACTTCCGGTCATTTAAAGAATCCCTAATTCAGCGCAGTCAATAAAAATTAAGTTTTTCATTGTATAGTTCAAAGAGCGTGGAACCTTCTTTGACCATTTTTTTTTATTCCTTTCAATATACTGTTTTATATATATATATATATATATATATATATATATATATATATATATATATATATATATATATATATATATATATATATATATATATATATATATATATATATATATATATATATATATATATATATATATATATATATATATATATATATATATATATATAATATATATATATATATATATATATATATATATATATATACACACACACTCGGGTGGCAAATGGCAAGATGCCTACATGGTTTCCAAGAAAGTTGGGGAAAAAACACATGAACAGGATTAATGGTCGAAATTACCTCCAAATGGCGAATGAAGTGGGAAAAATAGTAGAAGGAAATGTTCCAGAATCTACCAGTGGAGTACATGTAAGAATGAGCAAGCAGTAAAGTTTAGTTTAAGGTCTAAAAGCTGAATAGAGAATGAATGAGACAAAGTAGCAAGACAAGTCGCAAATGTTCTCCTCAAGAGAGGAGGTATATGACAAGATAATTCAGAAGAGTTTCGTCCATTCCGGTTTAAAGAGAAAGATGCAAAGAGTTCAACGGCTGAAAGAGATTGGAGAGTTATTGAGATCAAGGGTTAATAAGTCAAAAACTCTTAGACTCCACCTTTTAAAGGAGAGCAGAGTATGTGGAACCACCCCAGATGTGCGATACATGCTCAAAAGCGATCGACACCTCTATTCAGATTTCATAGCAAACAACTAAGTTTGTGAGAAGAAATTTGGTGCAGTGAGAGAGACAATGTGATTATTTTAAGGAAGATCGAGAAAAGGAAATACCAAATAAGAAAAAGTTTGAATAGTGTTTTTTCGAAGAGGTTATAGTTGTATAGATGATTATGTCAAGTTGATGTATGAAAGTACTTGGTTTTAATGACAATAAAAACAAACATATTTTCTTTGCCACAACAAGAGATATGAGAAAGGTCAGAGGTCAGTTCCTCCAAGGACACCTTCCTATATTTGTCGTTTACACCAATATTTAATTCTGGAACTTACCAACTAATTGCCTTCCTCAACTCTTTGTAATCTTTTTTTCACTTCAGTTTCAGTCTTTTCGTTGCGTTATTCACACCCTTGATTTTTTCTAGTAAATAATATTTTGTGAATAATGTTTATTAACTTATCTCCCTATAATTATTTATAAGTTTTTTAAAAAAGTTTATGATTTCTCTTTTTCCAGCAAGTCTAGATAATGGTTTAAGTTAATAAACTTTATTATATTGATATTTATTTACTAATGTGATTAATCAGGACTTTTATAATCATGAATTATGTTTTAATGATATAATTATTGTGATTAATAAATTTTTGAAACTTCTAATGTTGCATTAATTCTTTGCGATTTTGTTTATACTAAAAATTAAGCTCAAAAGGAGCACAACAAAATATATATATATATATATATATATATATATATATATATATATATATATATATATATATATATATTATATATATATATATATATATATATTATATATATATATATATATATATATATATATATATATATATATATATATATATATATATATATATATATTATATATATATATATATATATATATATATATATAATATATATATATATGTATATATATATATATATATATATATATATATATATATATATTATATATATATATATATTGACTCATTTATACATCCATAAATCTTTTCAATCAATTTAAAGAAAAAGTTACATGAAAATATATAAGGCTCTAACACTCCCATAAAAAAAAAAAAGCAGCTTCTAAATTGAACAATAAATATACTCCAATAACGTATGCAAATTATTTTTAAAAATATATCTTCATACAATTTAAATGACAATTACCTGAAAAGTTAATTATTATGTTACATAAAATTTATCCAATATTTTAACAAATATTCGGACAAAGATTTTACCTTTAAAATATTTTGAACAGAGCTTTGGAGCCGTTAGTGATATCAACATATCAGGATTAAGAGATGCAGCATCAGGGGGAGGTCCTGTCTCTACATTCCAACCCGATGGAATATCCACACTTGCAACAGGCACTTTAGTCTGGAAAAGTAAAATCATTGGTAAATTAAATAAATTTTTAATAATTATTCATTTGCAGCAAAACAAATATTTATAATAATAATAATAATAATAATAATAATAATAATAATAATAATAACTGCTGATTAATTAAATTCTAAACAACTAAAAATTTGATTTCCTTTTCCTCTTAAGAAAGACGAGACAATTTTTACAAATTAAAAATAGTGCAGTATAATGACTCAAAAAAATGTGTTAATGTTTTTTTATTTACACACAAAGCTAATTTATGTTACTGTTCTTGGCAACTACAGCTTATACTTGTGAGCAACAATTACTAATGACTAATAAAACCAAGTCAGAATTTTAATATAATTCCTTTTAGGTAAAAACTACAATATTTTCTTTGAATTCAACCAAACTCGGTTTTAACATGTCATTGAGCTTTTATTTCTTTTTTTTTTAAGATTAACAGCACTACTCAAGGTTAGAGTCACATTAATAAAAAAATATCCTCACAATCCTACCCTAACACATTATTTATCAAGTAAACGCAGACGTCACAAGCTTTAAAGTAAGAGATTAAAATCTGCAAGAAATAAAGGTGGCTGGAAAGGAGGCAACACAATGAACAATTCTAAAGTTACAAATGTCAATGCAAAACACATATAAAGATGCTGTATCCCTTATGCAGCTAAAGTGTCATATAAATTGTGGTATATGAGTATCCAGCTCTTTCGAGAACATGTCACTATAGAAAAGAGATAAAGCGTCAGTGTCCCGTTGATACAATGGAAGATGAGAGAGACCCTTGTATAGTTGGACTAACTGTAAAGAAGAAAGGAATCAACCTGTAGCATAAAAAGAGCTCCCATCTTCTTTGAAGTTTAAGTGGAATTTCCAAAACTTTTTTTCTGTCTATGCCAAGGATATCTACATTATCAGTAGAAGAGATGGTAAAACAGTCGAAAGTGAGAGAAAAGATAAGAGGTGTCTTTGAGGTGGAAATTAGTAGAAGTTCAGTTTTTTTTATTAAGAGTTGAATTTCCCAAAGATGTGGCGACCCCATTGAAAAATTCTAACCAGATCAACTACAACAGAATCGGAAATCGATATTTTACTAGATGCAAAAGTAGCAGATTTGAAATGAGTAGAAGAATTGAGTGTCGGACTGTCTGTACAGGAATGGAAAAGAGTTAGATAAGCAGATGCGACGGTAGTTAGTAAAAACTAAGAAGTGAGAAGCAGTATCGACAACGGTCGAAATAAATCAACTTGAAAGAAAACTAGACATAAGTAAATAAAGAAGAGGAAATTCAAAGGAAATGAGCTTGGGAGGCAGCGACTCTTAGCATACCCTGTCAAAACCCATGTATACGTCAAGCGCCATAACAAAAGATCCCAATACTTTCTAAGGGTAGAATACAGAAAATCATTGAGATGGTAATGAATGACACCAGAGGAATATCTATCAATTGTTTCTAAAATCATACTAATGATCGAAAAGAATATAATATTACAAATGACCCAAAATATAACAGTTGAGAATAAAGGTGAGTCAGAATTCAAATGATGTAGGGCAGCAACTAGAAGGTCAGATTTACTTAGATAAATTAATTCTGTTTGGTCTTTATATCATATTATAGTATTTAACACCAATAATTTATTTTCGACAAAGAATGCCATTACACGTTTGTCCTGTTAAATAGAAAACTACTTTCATTATTATTTTTATTATTATTATTATTATTATTTATATATTTATTTATTTATTTATTTATTTACTTTTTTATTTATTTATTTTTATATTTATTTATTTTTTTATTTATTCATTTATTTATTTAACACCAATAAATTTTTTTGGTAACAAAATGCAGGGCTAATTTCACTTTATGTGAAATTTCTTCTTAAATTTTTTTGGGTGTGCAGAGTGAAAAATTATCGTGATCGAAATAAATCGAACCAATAATGACAAAATATACCTATATATATATATAATATATATATATATATATATATATATATATATATATATATATATATATATATATATATATATATATATATATATATATATATATATATATATATATATATATATATATATACCTTAATCTTAATTACTTATGAAGCAAACAAAGTCAAAGAAATTTATAGAAGATGAAAATATGCTTAAAATTTTACATGTACTCACTTACTTGAGATAAGGCATCAAGAATGGGCTCAAATAATGGTCTTACAGGTGGCTTAAAACTAAAACCAAACAAGGCATCGACAACAGCAGCATATGTTCTATATATATATATATATATATATATATATATATATATATATATATATATATATATATATATATATATATATATATATATATATATATATATATATATATATATATATATATATATATATATATATATATATATATATATATGTGAATGAAGAACCACAGTCACAACTCACTGTGAGGTTGACAAATTTAGTTGGGGAACTAACTTGGGGACAATGACTACATGAAGAATACATATAATGAAACTACCCAACATATGAGCCTCTAGAAACCTCTTTTGATTCTGATGATTTTTAAAATATATGTTGGCTATTATTCGTATATATTTTTCTTCTATTTAAATTAATAAAAAAAGTCATTTAATGTGATGTTACTATATTATATATATATATATATATATATATATATATATATTATATATAATATATATATATATATATATATATATATATATATATATATATATATATATATATATATATATATATATATATATATATATATATATATATATATATATATATATATATATATATATATATATATATATATATATATATATATATATATATATATATATATATATATATAGCCTTTATATATAGGAATGTAAACATCTGCATCTGCAGATGTGGAACATTAAAAATCTGCATCTACCGATGTGAAAAAAACATATTAAAAATTTAAAATTTAACATCCGATACATCACTAATATATATACGGTATATATATATATGTATATATATATATATATATATATATATATATATATATATATATATATATATATATATATATATATATATATATATATATATATATATATATATATATATATATATATATATATAATATGAATATTATTCAACAAATTTGATTTTGATTAATTATATACATTGATATATATATATATTTCTCTTGTTGGGCTCAAATTCAAGGCCTAACCTTACAAAATAATATATATATATATATATATATATATATATATATATATATATATATATATATATAATATATATATATATATATATATATATATATATATATATATATATATATATATATATTATATATATATACCATACCTGTTTATATCCTGTACTTGTGGCAATTTTTCTAGAAAGGGAATATCATACGAGAGACATTGTTTAACAAGATTATTAAACAAAGGTTTATCCACAGGCTTTGGATAATATATAACTGGATTGAATCCCAAAAGTTTTAAATGACGACTACAAACCAGACCATCACCTCCATTGTTTCCAGGACCAGCGCAAATTAATATGTTCTTATTTTTACAAAAATATTCCTGAAAGGTTAATATTTATAGTTACTATTACTACTACTACTACTAATAATAATAATAATAATTTACCTCTAATTGTCCTATTTACTATTAAATGGTTACTATAGAATCAATCAGGATGTCATAATAGTTTCAATGGCAAACACAAATCAATGTTTTTACTCTGACAACAATTTAATTAAAATAATAATTTATTAAATTTTAATATAAGGATAAAATAACTCACATTTGGTACTTTAAAAATTGATCAGCTTTTGTCAACAAAAATATTTAACTGCTAGGAAAATTTGTATATTTCAATAAGTTAATATTTTACACATGAAATATTAAAACTTTCTTTTGACAAGAGGTTAAGATGAACACTGGAAAAAAAAAAAAATTTAAATACACAATGAAGTTTCCCTATACAGAATCTTCACAGCTTTGTCCTACCTTATGCACTGCATGAGCACAACTTAACCCTGCCAATTCCATCAACTGATCAACACTGAATTGATATTCATTGAAGAGTTCTTGGTCAATAGTAATTGCCTGTTCTTGATTCAGTAATCTAAGTCCCATTGTGGAATAGAAACGATGTCTAAATAGTTTTAACACATTTAAATTTATCATTTATAAATGTACTTTTTTCATGTCACTATTATACCTTTTAGATTGATACTGGCACAAAAAATAATATATATATATATATATATATATATATATATATATATATATATATATATATATATATATATATATATATATATATATATATATATATATATATATTAAGTGATCTTTTTTTAAAAAACACTCATAATAAAATAATAAAAAATACTAAAATGAATATAATATTAGGAGTAAAAAAATGTATAAAAACAAAATTAAAAACGGGATATATAAGCTGTGAAAGCAACAAAGAAACAAATATATTTTCAAAGGTATGAAAAAAAAAAAATTATGTAATCTGGCTATTATACATTGTATGTGAAAGATATTTAAAAATGGTTTTCAGATATCCTTAGATTTCATACCTTTGACAAAACATCAGTTTCTTCACAGCTTTCACAGCTTATCTATCCAGTTTCGTATGGAAGAAAGCGAGGTAGCATCTCTAAAACATCACATTTAACTTTTAAACTTTGTTCTTGTTATAAATTTTTTTTTACTTCTTATGTTATCTTCATTTTAGTTTTATACCTTTAATAATTTTATTACAAGTGGATTTAAAAAGAATCAATATAATCTGGAAAATAAATGATTTAGTTTTCATATATATATATATATATATATATATATATATATATATATATAATATATATATATATATATATATATATATATATATATATATATATATATATATATATATATATATAATGATTCAGATAGATAAACCAATTTATTTAAGGAAAACATTTTAAATAAATATATCTCCACTTCTCAATGGCATATATATATATATATATATATATATATATATATATATATATATATATATATATATATATATATATATATATATATATATATATATATATATATATAAAATCTTTAAGAATATTGAATTTTGCAGAACAGTTTAGTGTAAACAAATATTAGATTCATTGGGATCTCTTAATTGATTTGCATTTGTAAATGTTATAGTTTAAAAGATATTCATTTCTTTCCATAAACTAAACAATTATCAAAAATTCTACTGTTGCCTTTATCTAACCTACACAATGACTGAGGATCATTAACACAATATAAATATATATACTAACATATATACAGTTGATCAGATGGATAAGGAGATTCATAGATAAACAAAATTGAGATAAGACTCTTTTGCATTCGAGTTTAAATTAAAACTTCGATGACTATTTCCTAAAGTTCATCCTAGAGAGTTGCCTAATTTAAACATATAAGTTAGCACATCATTAATTATATAATTTTTTGAACAAACATCAGCATTTTTCCTGTAAAATTTTTATCAAGAAAATAAAAATAAAAATAAAAATACTTGTGATCATCAAAATAAGCCTTTGTTATTTACAAAGCTATTTTAATTTTATTTTACTTTTTTGGCAGTAATACTATGGATTCCTGATTATCCTAAAATTATGACATTGATCTAAATTACTAAGTAATACTTTTACTATGACATTAGATACTTAAGGTACAAAATACTACCTAACCTACAAACTAGGCCCAAACAGAAGCGCTTCACTATGTTACCAACCCAAAACATAGCCTATGTATAGCTAAATTATAAATAGCCTAATGAAAATTCCTCTGCTTAAGTTATATATGCATTATTCTATAGCAGATTTGAGTCAGCGATTGTTAAAATTTTACTTGGTGTTATAGTCAAAATTTGTGTAATGACTTTCAAACATCATTAATGAAGGGTGAAAAATCATATTTAGTAATTTAAACCAAATAAAACATAATAAATATTAATAATTATGCTTCAAATAATCTCTTTTCACTGTCATTTTCGTACCAATTTGTAACGTTTGAATAGTAACAAATTTTGTTTACTTGTTACTTGGAGTTGTTGAATGGTCGTCAGGCAACAGAGGCAAATTTTGTTAGTTAGGAAAGAGACTTAGCACATGTAAAAATCCTCGCCAACCGCCTTTAAAAATTTGTATAAAATATATATATATATATATATATATATATATATATATATATATATATATATATATATATATATATATATATATATATATATATATATATATATATATATATATATATATATATATATATATATATATATATATTATATATATATATATATATATATATATATATATATATATATATATATATATATATATATATATATATATATAATATATATATATATATATATATATATATATATATATATATATATATATATATATATATATATATATATATATATATATATATATATATATATATATATATATATATATATATATATATATATATATATATATATATATATATATATATATATATATATATATAGAGAGAGAGAGAGAGAGAGAGAGAGAGGAGAGAAGTTTTTAAAAAATTCAAGATCTTTTCTTCTAAAAGTTGAAAAGATTACATGATTACATAGAGAAGACGAAAAATGAAATATTGAATATAAATTTAAAAGAAAATAAAAGCTGAGATTTTAAAATGATTTTTAAATATAATGTTTCAGTATTTTAGAAATAAGTTAAATGGAATATAATAAAATAATTTTTAAAAATCTGAGGAAGAATAGCAAATCTTTTGATAATGTACTATTGACAGTTTCAAACGAAAAATTCAGCATTAATAAAAAAAATTAAATTACAAAATTAGGTGCAAGAAAGCTAGGGAAGAAGGAGCAGATTTGAAAGAGTGAAAGAGGGAGAGTTGAATCGTCGGCATAAGAATGAACAGAGTTTGTAATGCGGTTGAGGAGGTCGTTGAGGAAAAGTAAGAAGAGAGTAGGAGATAAGACTGAACACTGATGAACACTAAAATTAATAGAAAAATTAATGGATATGGTGCGATTTAAGAGGAAACTAAACATGAATAAGCAAAGAGAAGGAGGAAACCCAAAGGAGTGAC
The DNA here is from genome assembly GCA_009176605.1 of Armadillidium nasatum. Taxonomy (NCBI): domain Eukaryota; kingdom Metazoa; phylum Arthropoda; class Malacostraca; order Isopoda; family Armadillidiidae; genus Armadillidium; species Armadillidium nasatum. The sequence continues at coordinate 155,017 of SEYY01020048.1, forward strand.
GCATGCCATACCCTCCTTGGGTATGTGAAGCTCCACCATACAAGACTCTCCAATCCCCATAGTCCCTAAGGGCAGAACACCATAGATCAGTAAGATAGGAAAGAATGTTAACTGGACCTTCAGGGTTGAAAGCCACACTGGGAACCTGAAAGGAGAGAATAAGATTCCAAATAATCCAGGACATAATAGTTAAGAATAGTTTCAAAGGCTTTAAATAAAATGCAAATGAAAGCTATAGAAAGATAGTTAGAAGGTTCAGAGAGGCTACCCTTCTTCGGTATTGGCTGAAAGGTATGTGCGTTTAGAGCACTGAGGAAAAGGATTAGTTTTAAGGCATAAGGAATAGATTTGAAACCAGAACAGGCGCCAGCTCGGAAACACAATCCCTCAAATCAAGGGGAGGAATACCATCCGGGCCACTAGCCTTTCTAATGTTCATAGATTTTAAGATCCCATGCAAATGATCATGCGAAATCACATGTAAGGGACTGGAACACCTAGAAGAAGAAGGATAGAATGAGGGATGCCAGCATCATCCAGGGTGGAATTAGATGAAAAAAAGAGGCCAAAGAGATTATTAACCTTTTCAGCAGGAATGCTAGTTACATATCCATCAGAGAGAACAAGAGGAGGAAAAGAGGATTTGCAGAAGTTATTTGAGATGTTTTTGGCAAGAGGCCAGAAATGTTTATCAGTAGAAGAACCAAAGGGGTCAAGGTACTTCCTTTTAGCGAAGGTACGCTTGGCCTGTCAAATAATATTCCTGCAACGATTTGTAAGAGTAATAGAGATAAGAGAATAAAATTCTTCCACGCTCGAAAAGCAATGTCTCTTTCCTGAATAGATCGAGAGCATGCGCCTTTGAAACATGGATTTTGGGGAGAGAAAGATTTAATTGAAAAGGGAATGAACCTGCTCATCCCATGCGCGATCACAGCTTCCACTTTATCAGCAAATTCCGAAGAATCCATCAGTGTCAAAGCATGATTCATTTCAAAAATAGGTAGCGTAGAAGCAACCCACTGCCTCCCAATTAGCCTGATGAAAGTCCCAACAAGTACGTTTAACGGTGAGTGGAACCGCTGGAGAGAAAATGTTATAACTTCCAGCTACAAGATTCAAGTCAGAGTTACAGATAGGAGGGAAAATGGTGTAAATAGCATGAGAAAGAGTAGACGTGAAGTACAAGTCAAGATGGTTTAAGAATTGGGTTGGACATTCTGAGATGTGTGTAGGTTTTCTAATTAATTGTGCCAGATCGTTAAAAGTACTAAATGATTTATCCTCCTCTCCACCTGTATATCAGTATGAGAGGAACCCAACCACTCAATCCCTAAATAGATCACTTCAGCATTTGGGTGGGAAGATGTAACAATCTCGTAGGAAGTAGTAAGAAATTCAAATATAATCAGAAATCTGCTCCATTGGGTGAGCAGTAACAAAAACAAGTTAATGTAGTAGTAGGGAGAAAGATTTTAAGTCATAAAACATCGAAATTAGGTGATTCAATATATATGAGACTTGTTACAGGAGTGTTAGTGTTTATATAGGTGCATACTCCAGTTTTAGTACGAAAATTCTAAAATAAATTATAGTTGGAGATATGTAGATTACTAGAGAAGGAATCCCTGAATGACTGGGTCTCATACAAAAAGTAAAATGGAGAAGAGTGGTAGAGAGGTGATGCTCAGCAGATTCTAAATTAGTTCGTAGGCCATGGACGTTGGCAAAGTTGATATTAAACCCTCCTATGTGCCCACCCTCGCCCTCGCAAAACCGAACAGGCAAACCCTCCATTCAACAAACCACTCACTATTTCAAACCCACACACAAGAAATAATAAATAAATTAAAAATAATAATTAGCCACAAGTTTAAGCCTATTTAAAAATATTAAACCTTATTACAAATCAAGAAAAATTAAGGAAAAAAAGAACGATAAAACAAACTAGTTGTTTGCTAGAGACCAACTAAACTATGTGATATAAATTAAAAAAAAGTACAGTAATACTAACATAAAAACTAATTATAACAAGCTAACTAAAACTAAAGGCTAAAAAATTTAAAATTTAAAATCAAAGAAATGCTTACAGTATCTCAACAAAGCTGTAAACTGTTGTTTCATTTTTTTTTTTTTTTAAATCTCAAAAAAAATAATTAAAATAAGAAGCACTTAAGAAGAATCCTTTACTCACATATATATATATATATATATATATATATATATATATATATATATATATATATATATATATATATATATATATATATATATATATATATATATATATATATATAAAATGAAGGCATATATTGCAGTTAAAACTTTCAACATTTTTCAATTTTTTAATCTTGAAACGTTTCGAATTATCTAAATCCAAATTTGAATCTGTCCAAAAGAACATGAAATATTTTCTTATGTTCTTTTGAACAGATTTAAATTATTATTACTGGTGATTAGAGGTGGACCGGATAGTAATTTTTTACTATCCGCGGATGCGGATGCGGTTGCGGATATTCAATTGCGGATATCCGCAAATGCGGATGCGGATGCGGATAGTTTAATTTTTTAAAGTTTTGCTATAGATTTTTGAAATTTTAAATACAATATCCAGAATCTTTGTTACCAGGGTGTGGGACGGGGACCCAACTCTTGAACACCCCACCAACCTCTTTCCCCAACCTTAACCCATTTTGAAAATGGTTATATATATATATATATATATATATATATATATATATATATATATATTATATATATATATATATATATATATATATATATATATATATATATATATATATATATATATATATATATATATAGCCAGTAATTCAGTATTACCTTCACACTTCACAGTTTCACATATTCCATTTGAAGTTAATAATTAGTAAGTTATTTTTTAGAAATAAAAGCTTTTGGGCTCTTTCAGGTGAAAGTTTGGTTCGCTTTTCGTCGTAAATGAGGCCTGCACAACTGAAAAGACGCTCACTAGCAACACTAGTTGAAGGACATGCTAAATAAGTCCTTGCCAGCTCAGCAAGAAAAGGGAAACTTTTGCAATTATCTCTCCACCAAACCAGTTGGTCTTTATCTGCCTCCAAACGTGGGAGTTTCAGATAATTTTCAATAATCGATATTGTATCCTTTGACACTTCTGACTGTGATTCTTCATCGCTGCTGGAAGCTAGAAGATCTTTCATTGATTTAGCAATGCTTAAGCTAACAGATTTTGTTTCTTTTGTATCTGAGAGCTTTTGCTTTTTCTTAAAAGGCGTTATTTTAGCTGTTTCTATCATCTCATCGCATAAGCATCCTAATTTGATTTTAACATTCTGAGAAACAAGTGGTTTAAAAAATTTTTGTTTTGTACCTAGGATCTAAAAAGGTTGCAATTGTATAAGCATCATCATTTTCCAGGTTTTCAAATCTGTCGTTCATCTCCTTCATTAATGTTTCAGTCATCTTTAAAACTCCCTTAGACTGAACAACATTTGTTAACACAACTTTCAATGTTGAAACAAGTGGTATCACATCTGACAAACATGATTCAGCTGAACTCATAATTTACTTATAATTTTTTACTATCCGCGTAGGCGGGTGCGGTTGCGGATATTCAATTGCGGATATCCGCGGATGCGGATATTGAAAAAATGATGCGGATATCCGCAGTTGCGGATGCGGATGCGGATATCCGGTCCACCTCTACTGGTGATAAATTTACATAATCGGAAACGTTTCAAAATTCAAAAATTTAATAAAAAAGTTAAAAATGTTGAAAGTTAATTGCAGTATATGCCTTCATCATAAAAATAAGATTTGATAGAAATCAAACAATTTCTTTTATTTATATATATATATATATATATATATATATATTATATATATATATATATATATATATATATATATATATATATATATATATATAATATATATATAAAAGTGTGTGTGTGTGTGTGTGTGTGTGTGTGTGTGTTTATGTTTCCACTGGTAGATAAAGACAGGAGGCCTACCAATTATTAAATTCCCTTACTGTTGAGAAAAATTCCATAACCAGATCCAACCCAAAATTGATGACTGACATGTCTCAATGCACGGCATTTTAAATAGTGTAAATAAAATTTACTTGAGAAAACAGACAAACTTTATCAATTGAGCATAGAAGTTAAGTTGAGGTCAGAGAGTTGAACAAAATAAGATATAGAAATGCTTTTTTGAACGAGTCTTTCTCATTGGAAAAGATTTGTAATTGGAGTATTCACAAGAGCAATGTCTGTTGTATTAGTGATATAGTATAGAGAGAAAGAAAAATTCAACAAATTGAAGACAGAAAGAGACTGGAGAGAGTTAGTGAGAGTGGAACAGCTGATAAGACGTAAAGCCCTGCATTCCACCTTTTCAAGGAGATCTGTATGAGTGGAATCACCACTATTTATAAATTTTTAATTTTAAAATATGTACTATGACCAATTGCAGGAGTTGCTATAGAACGACCGGAAAGGAAACCAGAGAGAAGGAAAGATGCCTTAAAAGGGAAGTTTAGAAATAGTAGCTCTGTACCAGACTAAGATTTTACATCAGAACACGTGAGATGTCTCCAAATCTTGCTCTTAAAGGATAAATTCTAAAACTTAAAGAAATAACTATGGTTAAAGCAGTAAGACGATAGTTAGAGTATTAAGATTAATCCCTCTTTATCGGTACAGGATAGAAGACCCCACTTTCTCAGCAAGAAGGGTAGGTCGATGTTGAAATACAGACGAACAGTTATATATATATATATATATATATATATATATATATATATATATATATATATATATATATATATATATATATATATATATATATATATATATATATATATATATATATATATATATATATATATATATATATATATATATATATATATATATATATATATATATATATATATATATATATATATATATATATATATATATATATATATATATATATATATATATATATATATATATATATATATATATATATACGCAGTAAAATAATGCGTAAAATGGTTGACGTGATCAGAGCAAAAAATTGTTGCTTCATGTACGTAAATAACTTGATTTTTAATATTGTTTTTTTTTTTATTGTTATTTTATTAACATTATTTTTATTTTTTTTCTTGAACCCTTCTCATGCATATTTATGTCTATTTATTTAAATTCTTTCTCAATAATATAGGGTAGTTGCCATGGAAATTTCTTCTTTGTAAACTTTGCCATTTATATATATATATATATATATATATATATATATATATATATATATATATATATATATATATATATATATATATATATATATATATATATATATATATATATATATATATATATATATATATATATATATATATATATATATATATATATATATATATATATATATATATATATATATATATATATATATATATATATATATATATATATATATATATATATATATATATATATATATATATATATATATATATATATATATATATATATATATATATATATATATATATATATATATATATATATATATATATATATATATATATATATATATATATATATATATATATATATATAAACATATATTATTAAAAGCGCCAGATGATGCATGAAAATATGACATTCATCCCCTTGAAGTAACCTTCTCCTTCGGTCTTTTGACACGAACGTTTCTTCGTCTCATTTACATGTTCTCATTAACCTTCTTTTGGGGAAATACAGAATTTGAAGCACAATGGGCTTTATGCTGTAAGAAACAATCAATATGGTCTTCGCTTCACTCAACTTACACATATCTCACATAATGAGAGTTTTCCATTGTAACGACTAATATTTCGTCTTTGGGAATTGGCTGTAAACCAAACTCTCTTTCTGTGTGATGAAACGGAGGTCTTGACAGACGTTTGCACAATGGTTATCTTTCTGTCAAGAGTCAACAGTTAAGTGACGAATTTGGAAGAGGCTTCATGAATATTCAAATTGCTAGGGGTTATTACTTGAGATTCTCAAAAATGAACTTCAACATTGTCAGCAACTTCCTGGATGGTGATTTGCGATTCAAAAAAATGTTATCAAATTTTTCTTTTCTTTTCGGGAATTGTGTAGATTTGCAGAGGTCCAGTCTTCTCATGTTCCTCCAGCGAAGTTATGATATGTCTTTCTTGAAAATAAAACTGTCAATTAAAATATCAATAGCAATTAAAATAACTTCTATGTCAAAGGCTTCATAAAGTATTACAGGAGCTTTGGGGAGCGATTTTCTTAATTTTAAACAAAATATCACTTTGTATCTGTTTTAGTTTCGAGCTGGTGACTAAATAGTAGAAAAACATGAGCAATTGACTACAAAAACGCTTATAGCACAACTCAAACGCCGTCTTGCATACCAATTGTTTCACAAAGATCTACGTAGATGAATCACGGTTGGAAAGGCATCACCTCACAGCTCTTCTGAGCAGCCTCAATTTTAATTAGCATTTCATTTTATAGTAAATAGCATTTAATATATATATATATATATATATATATATATATATATATATATATATATATATATATATATATATATATATATATATATATATATATATATATATATATATATATATATATATATATATATATATATATATATATATATATATATATATATATATATATATATATATATATATATATATATATATATATATATATATATATATATATATATATATATATATATATATATATATATATATATATATATATATATATATATATATATATATATATATATATATATATATATATATATATATATATATATATATATATATATATATATATATAATATATATATAATAATAAATAATAATAATTTTAATAACTGCTAATGATGTTATAGTTTCGAGGAATCGAACCCGGGTCCCAAAAGATGGAAGTCCGTTGTGTTGACCACTACTCCACCGATGGTACAAAAAGGAAATAATCCAGAACTTCTACTGACATATCGCCTAGTGAAAAGCTCCTTCAATATTTCCCCGACCACAACTTGGGCGTAGCGTCAACATGGACCAGGTTCTATCCTGAGTATAAACCGCAGTGCAAATTTTATAATTTTGATAACCACTATAAATAAACCGTGGAATCATTATTTATAATTTTAATAACTGCTAATGATGTTATAGTTTCGAGGAATCGAACCCGGGTCCCAAAAGATGGAAGTCCGTTGTGTTGACCACTACTCCACCGATGGTACAAAAAGGAAATAATCCAGAACTTCTACTGACATATCGCCTAGTGAAAAGCTCCTTCAATATTTCCCCGACCACAACTTGGGCGTAGCGTCAACATGGACCAGGTTCTATCCTGAGTATAAACCGCAGTGCAAATTTTATAATTTTGATAACCACTATAAATAAACCGTGGAATCATTATTTATAATTTTATTAACTGCTAATGATGTTATAGTTTCGAGGAATCGAACCCGGGTCCCAAAAGATGGAAGTCCGTTGTGTTGACCACTACTCCACCGATGGTACAAAAGGAAATAATCCAGAACTTCTACTGACATATCGCCTAGTGAAAAGCTCCTTCAATATTTCCCCGACCACAACTTGGGCGTAGCGTCAACATGGACCAGGTTCTATCCTGAGTATAAACCGCAGTGCAAATTTTATAATTTTGATAACCACTATATAAATAAACCGTGGAATCATTATTTATAATTTTAAAACTGCTAATGATGTTATAGTTTCGAGGAATCGAACCCGGGTCCCAAAAGATGGAAGTCCGTTGTGTTGACCACTACTCCACCGATGGTACAAAAGGAAATAATCCAGAACTTCTACTGACATATCGCCTAGTGAAAAGCTCCTTCAATATTTCCCCGACCACAACTTGGGCGTAGCGTCAACATGGACCAGGTTCTATCCTGAGTATAAACCGCAGTGCAAATTTTATAATTTTGATAACCACTATAAATAAACCGTGGAATCATTATTTATAATTTTAATAACTGCTAATGATGTTATAGTTTCGAGGAATCGAACCCGGGTCCCAAAAGATGGAAGTCCGTTGTGTTGACCACTACTCCACCGATGGTACAAAAAGGAAATAATCCAGAACTTCTACTGACATATCGCCTAGTGAAAAGCTCCTTCAATATTTCCCCGACCACAACTTGGGCGTAGCGTCAACATGGACCAGGTTCTATCCTGAGTATAAACCGCAGTGCAAATTTTATAATTTTGATAACCACTATGAAATAAACCGTGGAATCATTATTTATAATTTTAATAACTGCTAATGATGTTATAGTTTCGAGGAATCGAACCCGGGTCCCAAAAGATGGAAGTCCGTTGTGTTGACCACTACTCCACCGATGGTACAAAAAGGAAATAATCCAGAACTTCTACTGACATATCGCCTAGTGAAAAGCTCCTTCAATATTTCCCCGACCACAACTTGGGCGTAGCGTCAACATGGACCAGGTTCTATCCTGAGTATAAACCGCAGTGCAAATTTTATAATTTTGATAACCACTATAAATAAACCGTGGAATCATTATTTATAATTTTAATAACTGCTAATGATGTTATAGTTTCGAGGAATCGAACCCGGGTCCCAAAAGATGGAAGTCCGTTGTGTTGACCACTACTCCACCGATGGTACAAAAAGGAAATAATCCAGAACTTCTACTGACATATCGCCTAGTGAAAAGTCCCTTCAATATTTCCCCGACCACAACTTGGGCGTAGCGTCAACATGGACCAGGTTCTATCCTGAGTATAAACCGCAGTGCAAATTTTTATAATTTTGATAACCACTATAAATAAACCGTGGAATCATTATTTATAATTTTATAAACTGCTAATGATGTTATAGTTTCGAGGAATCGAACCCGGGCCCAAAAGATGGAAGTCCGTTGTGTTGACCACTACTCCACCGATGGTACAAAAAGGAAATAATCCAGAACTTCTACTGACATATCGCCTAGTGAAAAGCTCCTTCAATATTTCCCCGACCACAACTTGGGCGTAGCGTCAACATGGACCAGGTTCTATCCTGAGTATAAACCGCAGTGCAAATTTTATAATTTTGATAACCACTATAAATAAACCGTGGAATCATTATTTATAATTTTAATAACTGCTAATGATGTTATAGTTTCGAGGAATCGAACCCGGGTCCCAAAAGATGGAAGTCCGTTGTGTTGACCACTACTCCACCGATGGTACAAAAAGGAAATAATCCAGAACTTCTACTGACATATCGCCTAGTGAAAAGCTACCCTTCTTGTGGTCGGGGAAATATTGAAGGAGCTTTTCACTAGGCGATATGTCAGTAGAAGTTCTGGATTATTTCCTTTTTGTACCATCGGTGGAGTAGTGGTCAACACAACGGACTTCCATCTTTTGGGACCCGGGTTCGATTCCTCGAAACTATAACATCATTAGCAGTTATTAAAATTATAAATAATGATTCCACGGTTTATTTATAGTGGTTATCAAAATTATAAAATTTGCACTGCGGTTTATACTCAGGATAGAACCTGGTCCATGTTGACGCTACGCCCAAGTTGTGGTCGGGGAAATATTGAAGGAGCTTTTCACTAGGCGATATGTCAGTAGAAGTTCTGGATTATTTCCTTTTGTACCATCGGTGGAGTAGTGGTCAACACAACGGACTTCCATCTTTTGGGACCCGGGTTCGATTCCTCGAAACTATAACATCATTAGCAGTTATTAAAATTATAAATAATGATTCCACGGTTTATTTATAGTGGTTATCAAAATTATAAAATTTGCACTGCGGTTTATATTCAGGATAGAACCTGGTCCATGTTGACGCTACGCCCAAGTTGTGGTCGGGGAAATATTGAAGGAGCTTTTCACTAGGCGATATGTCAGTAGAAGTTCTGGATTATTTCCTTTTGTACCATCGGTGGAGTAGTGGTCAACACAACGGACTTCCATCTTTTGGGACCCGGGTTCGATTCCTCGAAACTATAACATCATTAGCAGTTATTAAAATTATAAATAATGATTCCACGGTTTATTTATAGTGGTTATCAAAATTATAAAATTTGCACTGCGGTTTATACTCAGGATAGAACCTGGTCCATGTTGACGCTACGCCCAAGTTGTGGTCGGGGAAATATTGAAGGAGCTTTTCACTAGGCGATATGTCAGTAGAAGTTCTGGATTATTTCCTTTTTGTACCATCGGTGGAGTAGTGGTCAACACAACGGACTTCCATCTTTTGGGACCCGGGTTCGATTCCTCGAAACTATAACATCATTAGCAGTTATTAAAATTATAAATAATGATTCCACGGTTTATTTATAGTGGTTATCAAAATTATAAAATTTGCACTGCGGTTTATACTCAGGATAGAACCTGGTCCATGTTGACGCTACGCCCAAGTTGTGGTCGGGGAAATATTGAAGGAGCTTTTCACTAGGCGATATGTCAGTAGAAGTTCTGGATTATTTCCTTTTTGTACCATCGGTGGAGTAGTGGTCAACACAACGGACTTCCATCTTTTGGGACCCGGGTTCGATTCCTCGAAACTATAACATCATTAGCAGTTATTAATATATATATATATATATATATATATCCGAGCCGGAGGCTAAATCATAGAAAGATATTGAGCACTTGACTACAAAAACGCTTATAGCGTCAACCTTTTACGCATTATTACTTCTTTATATATATATATATATATATATATATTATATATATATATATATATATATATATATATATATATATATATATATATATATATATATATATATATATATATATATATATATATATATATATATATATATATATATATATATATATATATATATATATATATATATATATATATATATATATATATATATATATATATATATATATATATATATATATATATATATATAATATATATATATATATATATATATATATATATATATATATATATATATATATATATATATATATATATATATATATATATATATATATATATATATATATATATATATATATATATATATATATATATTTATCACCTTTCCCACTCTCGTGAGGTGTTGCCTACCACAATTCCCTCACAAACATTTCTATTATTACCTGCTCTCTATCTCACTCTGTCTTCCGCAACTCTACTACCCTCTTCTAAAACTCAAATTCCTTCCACCCAAAATTTCTCTCATCAATCCATCCATCTCCACATCGGCCTTCCTCTCCCCCCACCCCCTTTCACCTCAGATCTAAATACCCTGCCCATCATCCTGTGCTCATTCATTCTACACATATATCCAAACCATCTTAGCACAACTTTCTCCGCTCTAACCACTACACTTCTCTTCTATCCTACATCTTCCTTATTCTTTCGTTTCTAATTCTATCAATCCTTCTCAAACTACATATCATTCTCAAACCCTTCATCCCAAATACATTCAAACTTTTCCTCGTCCGAGCATTTATCATTCATGTTTCAAACCCAAACATATTTCCTTTTCCGTTCTCTCTTACCTTCCACTAACATTCCTAGATATTGAATTCATCTACCTACTCAAGTTTCCTTCCCCCACTTCTACACACCTCATTGCTCCACCCACATCTCCTCATACCCACCCCCAATCCTCAAAACTTTACTTTTCGCTGGATTAACTTTCAATCTCATGTTCGAACATTTCCTTTTAAACTCTTTCACCAACATTTTTAACTTTTCTCCAGATTCTGCCACCAACACCACATCATCTGCAAAAAGTAAAACGTTCATCTTTCTTTCACCTTCCATATTTCTTAACCTAATATCCTTCCCTTCCCTCTCCATTTCTCTAACTACACCATTCATCAATAGATTAAATAACCACGGCGACATAACACATCCCTGTCTCAATCCCACTCCTAAATAAAACCAATCAGAAAGCCCCCTTTTCATTCTCACTTTTCATCTACAATTCACATAGAGAGCCTTGGTCCCCTTCAGTAACTTCCCTTTCAACCCTATTTCCCTTAATATTTCGAACAACTTTATCCTGCAAACTATATCATATGATTTTTCCAAATTCATAAAACATGCATAGCCCATTTTATCTTTTTCATGTAATTTCTCATTAATAAATCTCAGTATGAGCAACTGTTCCACACATCCTCTACTCTTTCTAAAAACCCCATTGCTCCTCACCAATCCTTCACTTACCATTTCTTTTATTCTTGTCACTAGCACCTTCCCATAAATATTCCCTACCACACTCAGTAGACTAATCCCCCCTATAATTTTCACACATTTTTTCATCTTTTCCTTTGTATATGGGTACAATGCAAGCGTCCTGCCATTCCTGAGGCACTCTCCCTTCTCTCCAACGTACATTAAACATTCTGACCAACCAGTCAATCACCTCTCTAGATCCATCCTCTATCATCTCTCCATATATATACCATCCCTTCCTG
>SEYY01020048.1:185000-187500 GCA_009176605.1 Armadillidium nasatum
TGTTGTATGATTAAAGATGGCCCAACTAAATGTTCAACGATAATGACCGGATGTTACCGGGCACTGCCTCGGTTGCCCTAAATAGTTACTACCCTGTGTGTCAGTAATAGTTTTAAAAGAAATGTTTATCTGCCTGTCATCTTTACTGGCATTCATTAAGTTAATTGTTGACAAAGACATGGAAGACCGTACTTAATTGCATGTCAAAACCCTACTTTTATTTTATTAGTAGTTAGTGTTAATTGATATATTTTATTAGTAATTAGTGTTGAATTTTATAAAATACATGTAACAGAATAAAAACTTTAATTTTATTGAATATTTTATTGTCCTTGATATTAATTGTATTCTCAATAAAATTACTTGAAATTACTTTTAATTTTTATGCAAAACTTTCAATTAAATTTATAGTTTACCAGAAAATTATATTTTCTTTGGGTATTTTTAGAAAACGTTAAAAAAGGATAACTAAAACGCGAGAAAATTTCTGATTTTTTGGTGAATGGTGATAATTTATTTAGTTTGATTATTAACAAGTAATAGGCTTTTGTTTTTTAATTTTTTGTCTATTTCCCGAAAGTTAATTTAAAAGAATTTATTACCGAAGGAATCTTCCCAAAATCATTTGGATATTTATTATACATGTTCCTTCTTGAATTAATACTCAAATTTAGGTATGTCAAACCCATATGGATTTGCAGCTTTAAAAGTTTTTAACGAAAAATTTGATTAGAGTTCATAGGCAGTTTATTTTTCAATTTTTTTTTTTTTTTTTTTTTTTTTTTTTAATTAATTTCCTTATTACCGAGTGTCCTCTATCAACATACTAACAAAATTATTTCAAATAACGTACAGGAAATGTTTTGTCATCAATATACTATTTCTATCTACTCTATATTATAAGCTATTAATAATTTTTGTTATGAATAAGCTCTCTTCAATAAGTCTTTATAATAAGTGCATTTAGTTGCATTGATTAAGTCGGCGAATCTCCATTTTCATGTTTCAGCGACATTTTAGTTACCAATTTCATCAGGGAAAGATGTTGTGGTAGAAGTAGTAGCGGTGGTGGTAGATGAAGAGGAAACTATAGAGGTATCGTCAGTAGGGATACTACTAGTAACATCAGAAATAACTTCAGTAATAGCTGCATCAGTTGGAAGTGAGGTTGAATCTTCTTCAGCAGAAGGCAACTGCGCAAAAATCCTGGCAGGAGCCCCAGTGCCACCTCTAATTTTCATAGGCATCACAAATAATGTAGCTCCTTTTAGCGGTAAAACCTGCACAATTAATAATAATAATAATAATAATAATAATAATAATAATAATAATAATAATAATAATAATAATAATAATAATCATAATCATAATCATAATCATAATACATAATAATGATAAAAATAAATGATGAAAAAAAAAAAAAAATGAAAATAATAAAATAATAATAATAATAATAATAATAATAATAATAATAATAATAATAATAATAATAATAATAATAATAATAATAATAATGATGATAATAATAAATACGTAAATAAATAAATAAATAAATTTTTCAAATAAGAATACTACTTATGAATGCTATTATCAGAAAATATATTATCCAAGTTTCTGAAGTAAATACGGAAATGGCTAAAACTGGTAAGAGGGGGGAGTTAAATTGTGTGTGAAGGAAAGTGGGAGAGGGAGGAGGGATATGCTCCTTGTCCTTGAATTACGTTGTAGATGATTTAAAAAAATGTATCATGCAAGCAACTGAGTCTGAATTTGAAAGGTCGAATGTGACAAGAAGTGAACCGACAAAATTAAAGTGAAAAAAAAAAGACGGGAGAAAAGGTCACTGCTAAGATCTAAATAGGGAAGGGGTGGGGCTCTGGGGCTCTGGGGCTCTGGGGCTCTGGGGTTCTGAGGCTCTGGGGCTCTGGGGCTCTGGGACTCGGGAGGAGATGTGATAGAAAGACTGAATAGTGAAAAAAAAAACTTACAATTTTATACATTTTATATATATATATATATATATATATATATTATATATATATATATATATATATATATATATATATATATATATATATATATATATATATATATATATATATATATATATATATATATATATATATATATATATATATATATATATATATATATATATATATATAATATATATATATATATATATATATATATATATATATATATTAGGAAGTAACGTAAGAAATGAAATGAAAAGAAATTGATTGGTAACAAGATTTCCGAAAGAGATATTGACAACTGAGATAATTTTACTACGCAAGAAATGAGAAATTTATTCAGGAGTATTCATACATTTAAAATTATATTTAAATATTTGAAATATAGAGAATGAAAACGGGTCCTGTGAGTCAGTAAATATTTTGAAGGTTCTGGATCCACTATAAAACTGGCCGACTGTGGCTCCATTATTTGAAAATAGTGTGGTTACGGACTCGTCTTTATAGTAAAAGCTTTATTCACT
>SEYY01020048.1:200000-230000 GCA_009176605.1 Armadillidium nasatum
AATTTCTCGCTTCTCGTGTATATATCGAGAGTCAAAACACATGTTAAATGTTGCCATTTTATAAAAGATTTTCTAAGTTTAGGGTGTATTTTGATATTTTGTGAAAACCATAGATAGTTTTATCTACTAAGAAGTAAAATATAAGGATTTCCTAATAACCTCCCAACAACAAGAATTTAAATTTCAATTTTAATTTAAATTTAAATTAAACAGGAATCAAAATTTTAAATCAATAAAGTCAAAATCATTAACATGATATTTTCTATCATACAAAGCCTACAAAGTTAAATTTAAATCTAATATTTACAGTGCTAAAATAAGCCTACAAATACCTTAAAATTAAGTACTACCAAAGTACTACTTTTTGTTTAACTTTACTTATTGTTTTATATTTTCCGTTATTATATGTTTATTTAACCTTTTGTCTTATGTTTACATAATTTTATATTTTATTGTTATGATATATTTGTCATGCAACGTTCATATATATATATATGGTTTAGACCATTTACACGATTCATTTTTATTATTTTCTATTTGCATTTTTATAATTTTTACCCAATCAACCTACCAACCATGTCATTGTTTTTCCAGTTTTGTCTCTTATTTGTTTTTAACTTTCCTGAGAATAGTTTACTATGCTGTTATAGTGCTAATTAATGATTTTTATTTTGTTTATTGTCATGAAGATGAGGATAAAGAAATTTCCTCGAAACGTTGATTAATCTTAATATGTTTAAAGCTTTAGTATTTCTCTTTATTGTGAAACTAAAATTGTATTATATTCCAGACAAAATATATTATCATTATATGGTTATACCATTCTAAAACTATATTTTACTTACTGATGAAGCCGCTCTCAATTAAAATTGGTAATTTCATCTATCCCTACCCATATAAAAATATTGTACTTATTTACCAAATTTCAACATTATTTGTTGCATCTGTAAAATTTATTTTAAATAAAGTTTGTCAATTTAAAAATAGAAAATTATCATTGTGTCCTCTTTTCAGTAAACTATCAATATTAACGGACGGTTTTGAATCTTTACTTTTGATTCCAAACTGCAAACAAAGTTCCTAGTCTACAACAAATCATAAAAGATTTTGATAAAGTTTAGGAATGTTCGATACATCGATATTCGAAAATTTAATATAATGCACCAGATTTTAACATTTTAAATATATATATATATATATATATATATATATATATATATATATATATATATATATATATATATATATATATATATATATATATATATATATATATATATATATATATTATTATATATTAATTTTTTTTTTTTTTCCTTAGCAATAAAATTTCTTAGAGGGAACATAAATATATTTATATTGTGAAGGGAATTTGTTTCAGGTTTTCATAGGAACATAGGAACATAGGAAAAATAGAGACAGTTAGAAGCCACAAGGGCCTATCGAGACTGTCCCAGTCCAAACAAATATTAACTATCAATACTAATACATGCACAAAGACTAGGTCTGTCCTATCCCTAGTTATCAGTTTACTCATGCAAAGATAAAAATAACACCAAGGCCAGTTTTACATGCAATATTCAATGAACCATCACCCACTACAAAAAAATAAACTGCCAATTAGGCTTGGTCATAGGTTGATCTAAAAATTATTTTCTCCGATTGGCGATGTAGAAATAAATCGTTTTCATTAACTAAGTTACAATAGGCTAACCAGAGGTCAAAACATATTTCAAAGTGTAAAAAATAGTATTTTTTATTATAAAATTGATTAAAAACATGTTTTTAATACAGTAATTAAGAAAAATCTAAAATTCAGCAGTCCAAACTTTGAGCAGTCTTAAAGATGTCTGAATAAAATAAATTGTCCGATATTTTGAAAAAATTTATTACAAATATCGATATTTAATGGGTTCCTTATGAACTTAATATTTTATTTAGCGTATGGAAAACGACAATAAAATAAGTTTAGAAATTAACGTTATTTTCGTTTAAAGATTTCCTATTAAAATGTAAGAGTGCAGATTACTATTACTAATAGTTTTTTTTTATTTTTTTATTTTTTTATTTTTTTATTTTTTTTTGTTGAAATATACAAGTGTAACTGTGTATTGAGAGTGCTTACATTTTATCTTTCAAAATGTGCGGTGAAAGCCTTATTTTAATATATATTATATATATATATATTATATATATATATATATATATATATATATATATATATATATATATATATATATATATATATATATATATATATATATATATATATATATATATATATATATATATATATATAAACCACCACTCACGGGTAGACCGGTAAAGCCCCCTTCAAGGAGGGGATATAAGTATAAAGTTGTTTTTAAATTTTGCAAGCTGCATTCTTGCACAACCTAAAGCAATCACTCAAGTTAAAGAAATTAAAATATAAGACTCAACTAATAGAAATTACTTGTATATAATTTGTAGTTCATTAACCAGAGAAGGGTGTGTATTAAGTGAGCTCTTAATTTTACTTAAACAAATTGTGGTAATTGTTCCATTCACAGTAGTGGAACAAATTGTGGTAATTATATAATTCACAGTAGTAAATTTTTTCAAACTAGGTTGCTAAAACTGACATATCTATGAGTTTCAACTTTTACTGTAACTATGCATAGGAATTTAAAACTAACAACATATACTACGAGTTTCTAGTTCAACAAGGTTGCTGGATCATTGGTGTTACAAAAATTTTAAAATTTTTAAATTTTAAATTTTTTTAAAATATTTATATAAAGGTTAAGAAGTTGTCTAACCTTCAATATATAAAAATATTGATATATGGAAATATCAATATATCATTTCAAATTTTTTGATATTTGTATTATTATTATTTAGCTTTCATTTCATTTATCCTTATTAAAATTATTATTATTATTATTATTATTATTATTATTATTATTATTATTATTATTTAGGATCTATAGTACTTAATACAACTTATCATAACCTGAATAACTGGTTTGGTGTGATACAGGCCTAACCAATAGATGGAAATTTCAAAATACTGATATACAATGTCAGACAACTTTTTAACCTAAGCCTATATATATATATATATATATATATATATATATATATATATATATATATATATATATATATATATATATATATATATATATATATATATATATATATATCTGATCCTAGTAAGACTCTAGGTGCTTGTCAGTGGGGCCAGTATTCATCTTCATCTAGAACTGTCTTATATAAATCCTTTTTCCATCAACTGTTCCACCATAAGCAGCTTATGTCACCTCACTGAATCCTCAACTGACTCTATCCATCTCTTCCTGGGTCTCCCTCTCAGTTTTCTTCCACTTGGCATCTATTCTCACCTCCCTCTAGCAGCTCTTCCTTCCAACATCCTCCACACATCTCCCAACTATCTCAGTCTTGCTGCCTCTATCTTTTGAATTATTGGTACAAATCCCTATATTTTCTCTATTTCTTTTGCTTCTTATCCTCTCCCTCCTGGTCCTTCCCACCATCAACCGCAGTACCCTCATCTTCTGCTTTCTTCTCTTGTTTTACTCCAGGTCTCCACCCCATATAACTAAATTGGTGTCAGAGTACTTACAAATATTACTTTTTTACTCCTATATCTAGGGACCAACCTAGGCTAGAATTTTGCTGGGGACGTGGCTAGGGTCGGTTGCCTAAAATTTGTAAAGAGATCGAAAGCACAGAAATTTTAGGCTAAGAAAATTAGATAATTTTAATTGAGATTTATTTAACTACATAGGAGTAGTAAATAACCAACAATCACTTAAATTAATGATTATATGCATTTTCTCTTAAACAAAATTCAGAAAATTACACATTTTGTATAAAAGTTTAAAAAAAAAAAAAATTTTGAATTTTTTTTTTTTCTCATTCCAACCCCAAGTTAAAGTTTGAAAAAATGTAAGATATAAAATTATCAATATAACCTGTATTTATACATATCATTGCTATTTTATAACTGTGTATCAAACTTGTATCATTTAACTACATTATTTCAAAAATATTTTTTGTTTATACTTTGTCACTATGGCTAAAAGATCAGCTTTAGCAATATGGGAGTACTTAACAATGTTTCAGGATATCCTTGAAATACCTAAATGTAGCATCTGCAGCCTGGAAATTAGAAGAGGACCTCCGGGTCCGGGTGGCCCAAGTAAAAATTTTTCAACTAAATCTTTAAGGGGGCATCTAAAATCAAAACACAAAGATGAACATTCACTAGCAGAAATTTTCTGCATCTTTCCTTAACTTCTCTCTAAACCATTGTAACCTGTCTTTTTACGTCCTTATTCTCCAATGAGTTACACAATATTATTTTTTAGACCTCTAATGCTAGTTCTTCCAAATGAGTTACTAATAAGGAAACTCTGTCTTCAGTTGAGCCAGGGTACATGGCTTCGCAATAGGTCTCGAATCTCGCCAGGAATTGTACCAAGGTCTCCCCCTGCTCTTATTCTAAATTTCCCTGGTGGAATAACTCTGGGTTTTCTTTCAATGGAGAGAGCCTGTACTAAGGTGGTTATTGATTGGATTAAAGTATCATTCTGCTGAAGCAATGCATCTAATGCGGGTATGTCTTAGCACTGGCACTTGAACTACCCATTAGTGATGGATTTTATCCATTTCCGATGGGAGGGTTTAAAAGAGGATTCTCCTCTGATATGTGGGTTTTAGAATTTTCCAGTCGTAGGTTCATATCGTCAGGCATTTTTTTCAATGTGAGTAAGGTTTTGGTATGCACAGAAATTTCTTTGCAGGATTTATCTCCCAAAATTTTAGAAAAAGGGCAACAAAACACCCAGCAATAGAGCAAACCAACCTCAAAGATCAACTTCGCTCTGCTAACAATTTTTGTAAGTTTTTTCTACTTTCAAAGAAGTGACAGCTGACTTCAACCAAATCTTCCAGGCTGATTCTATCACTTTCAAAATGTCTTAACAGTGGTTCTAGATAAAACATGTAAGATTGGTTTTGTTCCTCAAGGTGTCAATTCTTTTTATTTAGTTTTCCTTCATCTTCAAGGATAACCTACAATGCTGCTGGGTGAAAACAAGAGAATTAAGAATAATCCCTCCAGAATTGGAGAAAACAGAAAACGAGTACTCACCAAAGCTGCTTGTTTAATCAATCATGACACTTACCCATGATGAATTCAGGAAAACAATGAAAAAGGCAGACAAAAACTTCAAGTAAAAGATATATCAATAATTTACTTATTCAAATCTCAAAATACATAAATATATACATACCGTATATATAACTACCTAACAACTCAATCTAGAGGCCTCAACTACCTAACCTATCAATTATTTAATGATTTTAAATATTTACATATTCTTTAACCAATTTAAAATCTTGTAACTAAACACACACAAATAACAAGCCTAACCATAAAAATAAAAATATTCTCAAACTAACAATAAACAAAAATAAGATTAAATCTAAATGATATCAAATCAATAATAATACTATCAAGATCAATCAAATAATAACAAAGGAAATAATAATATTCATATTAAAAATCAATAATAATAATTAGTTGAAATATCAAATTAAACAATACACAACACTCAACAAAACAAGCAAAATAATGTTAAATTTAATAATTTCCCTTTTTACAGTCCTACATTAAAAGTAAGGTTATTACCAGATGATTTTGTACCCTCTTTAAACTGAGATTAATGTTATGTAATTCATAAAAATTTAATATATATAAATCTTAAATTGTACCTTTGAGGTTACCATCACTTCCAAACTGGAAATTATCAATCAACTCTTCTGAAGTAGTTGGATTCTTACTGCTGTTCTAATCAACTTTACATGTTTGATAACACCACAATTTCCTCAAAGGATAAATTGTAATATTCATTTTCTGACCTCTAATGCAGGAATCCTTTTACTCCCGAAGTGGGACCTTAAAAATAAAGCAAACCAAAACCATTAATCATCATTCTTACAATCTATGCCCTATTTTAGGTATTTATTTTTCTTATGTGATGTAATCTTACACATAATCTTATATATTTAAATCATTCTAATCTTAACTTAATTCTATAGGTTCTAACTTACATTATTTCTTATTTTTTTAACTTAAATTACTTTAACTAATGAGTTTGAATAACTTCTAATATTTTAACTAGACAATTTAATCATTATACATTTAATTGTTTTTGTACTGACCCAGGCATCTGGGTCATTGAACAATTTTCCTTTCAAGGTTTTTTCTGCTTTAGAAATTTTAATTCTCTTAGGGGACTTCCCCTTTTTATTAATATTTTCAGTTCCTTTTGGCGTTTTTTTTCTCTTAATCTGTTCTAAAATCTGCTTTTACTTTCTAAGTAGGGAAAGAAATAACATTGTAATTTCCTTTCAATATATATATATATATATATATATATATATATATATATATATATATATATATATATATATATATATATATATATATATATATATATATATATATATATATATATATATATATATATATATATATATATATATATATATATATATATATATATATATATATATATATATATATATATATATATATATATATATATATATATATATATATATATATATATATATATATATATATATATATATATACCAACATGAATGCTATATATATTTTGCTTTAAGGTACTTTTCATTTTACTTTCATTAAAAAAAAAAAAAAAACATAAGTTTTTTTAGTTAGTTTAAACCAAAAAAAAACCATAATGGTTTAAACCAAACAACCCTTATTTTATCATTGTACCTGACAGGTATTCTTGAAGTTAAAAATGCAAATATAATCTAAATATTTTAGGAGAGATAAAAATAATAATATTGCTCATACCATCAGTCTAAAATGCGCTATCAATAATTAGATACTGAATGATTATCAAGTAACCCATGGTTTCTGGTTCAAGGACATTGTGTTATTAGTTTCTAGTCTGAGTCAGTAACATTTTTTTATGCCAATTTTTGTGTATTTTTACCTTGATTTTTAAGAATTTTATAAAACTATACATTCTTTTATTTTCCATTTTTTTATTTAGACATTTTAATATTTATTTTTCATTGTTGATAATCAACATTTTAAGTGATTTAAAAGAAGTAAACAGTATTTAGAATTATAAAAGTAATTATGTCTGACAGTGAAGGTGAAGGAAGTTTTAGATCTGTTGATTCTGATGCTGAAAATGTTCACCAAGCGAGTGATAGTGAGGTAAGTTCTTATAATAATTTTAATTAAAATAAATTTAAAGTTAAAAAAATACTAAAATTTAGATTGAGCTATCAGATTTTAGTTAATTTTTTTAAATATTTTTAATTTATTAGGGTGAGGATCGAAGAAGCAAAAGTCGTAGTAGAAGTAGAAGTAGGAGCAGAAGTAGGAGTAGAAGCAGACGTAGTAGAAGCCCATCTGTTCATTCTGATGAAGCAGAAGAAGCCAGAAGTGAAGAGGAGCAAAGTGGAGATGAAGAGCCAGCTGATGGAGAAGATATAGTTAACAGTGAGGTATAAATAAAATCCTCTCATCTTCCTTTTCAAATTGGAAAGAATTTGCTTTTTCAACAGGACAACTTGGTTTTTCTTTTTTTAATTGAAAATTTGCTTAATATACTGTATGTCTTTGAATTTTATTTTGTTAGTCTTCATATATCTACTTCCTAAATCTTTCTTTCTTATTGATTTTAATATTATATACAGTATATATGTTATGAATTTTTTGGTTCTGGATGAAATAAAAAAAAAAGAGAAAATTCTGAACTTATAATAAGAAATCTTAATAGTCTTACAATTTATTCTATTATTATTATTATTATTATTATTATACCCTGATGTGAGAGATGCAGAAACACCTTTTGTTGATTCCATAGCTCAAAGGTTTAGAACTGGGTTCCATTTCATGTTGACATCATGGGAGATATAACTAGCTGACGGAACAACGTGTCAGGAAGCTAATTTTTGGAGATTCAATGACTCAATATCTTCCCAAAGAACTTCATAGACACATTCCTTGGGGAGAATCAAAGTAAAGAAGTTTAAACGTCACTAGGAGGTTACCCTTTCGCATTTGGGGATTTTGTTACATTTCACCCACAGCTATCAAGTGTCAAGGGAGACACACTAAAGTTGTCCATTTTGCCAATCCTATGCCCTTGATTTGCCACATCCTGGTTGGATGTAACGCCCAAGGGGCAGTTTGAAATAAGCTCTTTCCTTCCTTACAGAATGTTCTCTGTGAACACTGACTCTCTCACATCCTTTCTTAATTCTCATTCTTCTTGCCTAATGTCATTTTTGCCTTCTTAAGGTAATTAAGTTTGCTATATAGAACATAAATCCCTCAATTCATCAAACACTTCTTTTTGTGAAGGTGTCCCTACTGTTGTACCCCTGTCCATTATCTTCGCATCATAATGTACAGTGACTTCTGTACATACACTCCAAAAAAAAAAAAGTATGGGTATTATTATTATTGAAAGTGTGTCAAACATTTTTCTTGAAAAGGCAATCTTGAAAATCATATTTTTATTGTTATTATTATTTTGGTTATACTTAATTGTGAATTTAAATTTTTTTTTTTTTATTGTCATTTAGGATGATGAAATTGACAGTGAAGAAGAGGAAGAAGACGAAGATCGACCTAAAAAGAAGAAGAGGAAAGGAGCTGTTGCAGATTTCTTTCTTAAGGAAGCCGAAGTTGACGACGACGGTGAGGATGATGATGATGAAGAAGAGGTATTTTTTTATTATTATTATTATTATTGATAAATTTATGATTAATAAAGAAATATATTTAAATTTGACCATATAATTTATTTTAAGGTCTTTAAAATTTATTTTAAGGAGTTCAAAAAACTGTATGATTTCGTATCAAGGTTTAAGTTTTAAAGTGTTGTGGAGAGCTAAATTACAACTTGTCATAATTTTCAGCTCTATGCATTTTCTTTAAGGTAGCTATATCATTTAATACTTTAATCTAGTACAGTACAATTCCTCTCCTTTAAGAACATAGAATTGCAATAAACTCAAATTTTATAGGCATATTTTAAAGAAGTCCTTTTTTTTAATTTATTTTTATTATTATTATTATTATTATTATTATTATTATTATTATTATTATTATTTTTTTTTTTTTTTTTTTTTTTATATAATTATATATAATATATATATATATATATATATATATATATATATATATATATATATATATATATATATATATATATATATATATATATATATATATATATATATAGTACAATTCCTCTCCTTTAAGAACATAATCCTATGGCTTTTCGTATTATCAATTCTCCTGCTCTAGCTAATTCTCTCCAATCTCTTATTGCCTGTCGAATTTTTGAGTAACTTTATACTATCGCTATACAGTGGACACTGCTCTTCTGAACTCTCATGTCGCATACCTCCTCTATTGAGAAGGGCTCGTGCAACGTGTTTTCTACATAGTCTCATTCTTTCTCTGTCCAAGTCTCAGACCCCAGACTTGAGCGCTATGCTCAATCATACATGTACTCTACTGGTAAAGTCTGGAACACACTCCCTTTACTATTTTTCCAACTTCCTGTGACTTAAACACCTTCAATTGCCGTGTATCTAGACATGTAAGACTTTAATTTAACCAGGTTTCCAATTTTCTCCCCAACTCTGGTTGAAATTTTTGTAGGCATCTGGCCTTTACCACCAGAGGCGAAATAAAAAAAAAAAAAAAAAAATTATATATATATATATATATATATATATATATATATATATATATATATATATATATATATATATATATATATATATATATATATATATATATATATATATATATATATATATATATATATATATATATATATATATATATATATATATATATATATATATATATATATATATATATATATATATATATATATATCAGGAGGACAACAACTATGATCTTTTTGGCAATGAAAAAGATGAAGTTCGTGGAGTTACAGCCAGGGATATTGAAGCAAATAGGAGAGCACATAACGTGTGGGAGTAAGTAATCACTAAATCTTGGTGTCAATTCTTTAATTTTTTTATTATTATTTATTTATTTATTTAATTCACTTATTTTTACAGGTTTGAAAAGGAAGAAGAAATTGAAGAGTATTACAAGAGAAAGTATTCTGAAGAAAATTCTGCTGCTCAGCGTTTTGGCTCTGGTGGTGAAGAAATGAGCGATGAAATTATTCAGCAAACACTTTTACCTGGCGTCAAGTAAGATTATTATTATTATTTATTATTATTATTATTATTCTTAAAGGATGGCAAATGCTTGATATTACAAGGTGATTTAATAATCATTCTGTCTTTTGACTTAGTATTTAATGGTACTTGTTGAATTTTGATGTCTAAAGACGTAATTAAAATGCTTGTATTTGTGTTAACATAGGGATCCCAACTTGTGGATGTTGAAATGTCGTATTGGTGAAGAAAAAATAACGGCTCTCCAACTCATGCGGAAATACATTGCTTACATTCACTCTGAAGAACCCTTGCAGATTAAGTCTGTTGTTGCACCGGAAGGCGTCAAGGGCTATATCTATATTGAAGCCTACAAACAAACACACGTCAAACAAGCACTTGAAGGAGTGTCAAACTTAAGGATTGGACAGTGGAAACAGTCTGTAAGTATTATTATTATTATTATTATTTATAATCCATAAGTTACACTTTGTCTCTTAAGGAAGATATGATACTTGAAATGTAACTAGTATTTCTAATTGGAATATGATTTGTTGTTATTCTCTTATGTAGAGGAAGAATGTTATGTATAATGAGTAAGATGTATATTCATGTTTTCTCTTTGATAATTTATTTAGAGAGAACTGAAACAGAAGTTTAATTTTAAAATATAAGAAAAACTTTGTAAAATGACAATATATTACGGCAATTAAATATTTTTCTATCTTTTTATAGAAAAGTTAATGTTTCATAATGTTGTTATATTAATTGCAGTTAAATTTGCTCCAAAAAAAAAAAAAAAAAAAAAGCACAGGTAAAATTGTAAGAACATTGCAATTCATACTAAAATAGGTATAAAATTCATTAAAATCCAATTAAATATACCAAAGATATTTTCTTGAAACTTTCCTTTCCATTTTAAGTTAAAAATATAGAGTAATAACTTCAAATTTTGGAGTTAGAAATAAAATTTGTTCGCAAATTGAAAGAGCTTTTCCATTAGTCTTTCTGAAAATGGAATTTTTTTTATTTATTTTGGTTTTATATATATATATATATATATATATATATATATATATATATATATATATATATATATATATATATATATATATATATATATATATATATATATATATATATATATATATATATTCAGAGTTTAAAACTTGGATTTATATATATATACCTTACATTTGGAAAGTAAGGTATCGAAAGTGATTTCTTAGAGAGTTTTAATTTAACAAATGATAAATGTTAAAAATTCATTGAGAAATTTGTTGAATTTTTCATTTCAACAAATACATAAGATGAATAATCTCATTTTTAAGTTAAAAGATAGAAACCTTTTATAAATAATTAACAATGAAAGAAATCATTCTGGTCTTGGAAAAGTCTTCAAAACTGTTCTATAGAAAAATCTTGAAGTGCTCTGAAAATATTGAAAATCTAAGAGATTTTGAATTACATTAATACAAAAGAGATTAAAACCTATTTAATCTTTAAAAAAAAAAAAAAGGAACATTTTTTTCTTCACCAAATAAGAGAAAGAATGTTTGTAGTAAGAACCTGAAAGGTTGATAAGTTAAAGAAATATATGAGGAAATATTCCAAGGAAAAGTTATATTCATATGAAGGAGGATAAAATGAGCAAAAAAAAATAAATAAATACAAAAAAATGAAAAATATTGAACTACAAGCCATGATAATTATTATTATTATTATTATCATTATTATTATTATAATTCTTATTATTATTATTATTATTATTATTATTATTATTGTAGATGGTTCCAATCAACCAAATGACTGATGTCTTGAGAGTGGTGAAGGAGGTTCCTTCCATCAAAAGAGGTGCCTGGGTCCGTTTGAAGAGAGGTATGATATTTATTTTTTTATACAACATTTTTTTTTTTAATTAATTGTAAAGTAAGCTTATAACAATATTTAAACACATTCAAGAATTTAGATTGCTTTATAAGTAATTGGATTATATGTGTTTCCAAGAAGAAAAGAGGGCTCTCTTATCTCCTTAAAGGCTCACATGAGTTGATTATAAAATAGGAACTTTTGTTTCTTACTTTTCTTTGGATACGCAATAAAATATTTAACTCATAAAATTTTAAGTTTCATTTTTAAAATTATATATATATATATATATATATATATATATATATATATATATATATATATATATATATATATATATATATATATATATATATATATATATATATATATATATATATATATATAATATTCGTGGATAAAGAAAGACATTTTCTCAATATCCTTGAAATTACGTAAAGGAATTAGAGTAAATTTTATAATATTGATTGGACAAAAGAGAGTTCAGAGTTCTTTTAAATTGGTCCAGTTTGCATGGAGAGATCTTTTAAAATTTAATGAAAACTATTCTTGGAATTAAAGTAAAGTAAAACATTTAAATATTTAATATTTCTCCCCTTTTAATGTAAAATGTTGAAAATCAAAGATTATCTCCACTTTGAGGTTTTTCTGCAAATATAAAATTTTTATATGAGAAAAGAAATGATACTCTTATTGAGAGATCTTTTGTACTCGTTATTTCCTTCCTATAAAGTTTTTTTTTTTTTTCAGTCCTATATTTTAAATATTTACTAAACTCAAAAATATATGAGTATTTATTTTACTGTATATGAAAATTATAAAACAATAACATACTGACTTAAATACAGTTAACTATATAATGTGTATCTTCTTATAAAATAAAGTAAAATTAAAATACATATGTAGAAATAAATATAATACATATGTGGAAATAAAAATAATCTTAATCCATCCTTTTTTTTCCTTTTTCTTTTTATAAAAATATATGTATGACATATTATCTGAAATTGAACATCCCTCACATTTTATAAAGGTTTCAAGAACTCTTATTCAATAATTATTCTAAAAACGCTAATTTTTCACACTATTTCCCAAAATAATTATTAATATATTAATTGACTTATAAAATTAAGATATAAAGTTGCTAATTTTCTCCATTTCCTTGTTTATTTTATAGGTATCTTTAAGGATGATTTGGCGCAGGTCGACTATGTAGATCCATCTGCAAATACTGTGCATTTAAAGTTGATTCCACGTATTGATTATGGCAAACCCAGAGGAGCTTTAAGGTCAATTTACTTCTTACATATTTACATTTGTTATTCTTACCAAGTGTGAATAACTTTAAACTATATATATATATATATATATATATATATATATATATATATATATATATATATATATATATATATATATATATATATATATATATATATATATATATATATATATATATATATATTATTATTATTATATTATTATATATTATATTAATATATTAAAAAAATTCTGAAACAAAAAATTGAAAAAATATTACAGAAATACTCAAAACGAAAACGATTTTAAACGTAAGAAAATGCGCCGTCCTCCGCAAAAACTTTTTGACATTGATGCCATCCGAGCTATTGGAGGAGAAGTTACACAAGATGGTGATTTCCTTATTTTTGAGTCTAATCGTTATGCAAGGAAAGGATTCCTCTACAAACAGTTTGCAATGTCGGCTATTATGGCTGATGGTGTCAAACCAACTCTCAGTGAGCTTGAGAAATTTGAGGAACAGGGTCTGGCTGACATGGAACTCACAACTTCCAGTAAAGATGATGAAGGTCATAGTTTTGCCCCTGGGGATAATGTTGAGGTAGCTGAAGGAGAATTGATGAATCTGATGGGGAAAGTAACGCGAGTCGATGGCAACCTAGTCTCTATTATGCCTAAACATGAAGACCTTAAGGATGAGCTCGAATTTATGGCCCACGAGTTGAAGAAGTATTTCCGCCAGGGTGATCACGTAAAAGTAATCGGGGGGCGCTATGAAGGAGACACTGGACTTATTGTCAGAGTGGAAGAGAACATGATTGTTCTCTTCTCGGATCTTACAATGCACGAATTAAAGGTAAGTTGTTACTTTTGCATTGGCTTTTATGCATATTATTATTATTATTATTTTATTGTTATTATTATTATTATTTAGAAGTAATAAATAATTAGTTGCAGTTGTAAGTTTGTTCACATTTAATGTGTAATTATTTGTTTTACAAAGGTTTTACCAAGAGATCTTCAGCTTTGTGCAGATGTGGCAACTGGAGTAGATTCTCTTGGTCAGTTCCAGTGGGGGGATCTAGTTGCTCTTGAGTAAGTACTTGTTGAGTCAATTATCAATAATTATATTAGTATCTTTATAGCAGGGTTGCAAAATTTTAGTTGAAGAGTCTGGAGTAGGAAGAACATTTAAGTGGAAAATTTCTTGCCTTGTCCATGTATAATTTTGAACACAACTTTACGAATATTAGTATAATATTTAATTAATTCAGTGAATGAGTGAAGTAAGAAGTTGTAGCAGGACCTAAAGAGAATGGGAAACTGTACGTAGGGAAGATTTCTCTTTTAACTCTGCAATCCTGAAGCAATTATTGATCTCTTGTAGTCCTTAAATTATCATTATTTGTGGTTAGGGGATATTAATTTGGACAATAATTTTAATTGATTCACAAAATATTCATTTTTCTTTCATATTATTTACCTTCAAAAAATGTCTTTGTAGTATATTATGCTTTCCCTTATTAAACCAGAATTTCAATTTATTTTACTATTCTTAATTATTTTTATTTTTTATTTAGATGTTTTTTCTCATTTTCTTACATTCCTTCATTTCACGCAGTGCTCAAACGGTTGGTGTAATCGTGCGTTTGGAGAAAGAGAATTTTCAGGTACTAAACATGCACGGAACTCTGGTTCACGTGAAGCCCCAAGCGGTTCACAAGAAAAAAGAAAATCGTCGAGCCATGGCACTAGATTATGACCAAAATACTATTCAAGTTAAAGACATTGTCGTCAATATCGATGGGCCTCATTCGGTGAGACATTTTTCATTATAGAAAGAGATTTTTTTTTTCCTTTACGTTTCAGTGCTGACCTTTTTCTTAATATATATTTCCAAAGGTAAACATTCATTCCTTCAGCTTTAAAATATTCGAGCCAGAGGAATTAATGTTTATTTTTAATACATTATTATTATTTTAGGGTCGTAAAGGGGAAATTCGACATTTATATAGAAATTCGGCTTTCTTGTATTCAAAGATGATTCTTGAAAATGGTGGGATTTTTGTTTGCAAAACTAGGCACTTGGTTCTAGCTGGAGGTGGTAAAGTAAGTTTGTTTGTGTTCACATTTATGGAAACCCCTATGATAGTCTTTCCTAATGACATTATTATTATTATTATTTTTTATTGAGTGTGGAAAAAGAAATTTTACCTTGTATTTCCATAGGGTCCTAACTCAGCTATTGGTGGTCCCAGAGTTGGCCAGGGATTCATGTCCCCCAGGATTACTTCCCCAGCACACCCAAGTGGTGGAGGTGGCATGGCAGGAGTTGGAGGAGGAGGAGGAGGTGGTGGTGGTGGCTTTGGAGAGAGAACTCGTGGCAGAGGTAGAGGAAGAGGTGTCGGAAGAGATAAAGGAATCATTGGACAAACTATTAAAATTATTCAAGGACCTTACAAAGGTAAAATATAAATCATATTATCAGCTTATGGATTTAATGTTAAGAAAGAAAAGAAATTTAAATAAAGATTTTAAATGTGGTTCATTTAAATTAAAGAACTTTATAATATTAGATTTTCTTTTGTTTATAAAACTATAGTAGGAGGAATTACTCATCTACATAAGCTTTTCGGATTTTTTTTTATTATTGAAAGGAGGTTCTTGTAATAACTACTGAAACATTTATTATTTACTTTTAATATATATATATATATATATATATATATATATATATATATATATATATATATATAATATATATATATATATATATATATATATATATATATATATATATATATATATATATATATATATATCACATCCCCCCTCCTCCCCCCAATACCTCAACAACCAAACATATACACACTCAACTAACACATTCATACTTGATCAACAGACCTCCAAACAACACACTAAACGAACCCCCCCCCCCCCCGAAATAAACCCCGACTTCAACAACCTCCCAAGACACTTACAAACCTCACTTGCAAGATTGAGATGCGGGCACCACCCAAACCTACAACATTACAAACACAAATTCAAAATAAACCAGGCAGCATCTCCCACCTGTACTAGATGCGGAATGGCCCCGGAGACCGTGAAACACTTTCTATTACGCTGTCCTTCCAACTCTCGCCCCAAAATCTTCTGGGGCATCACTTCTTTGAAGGATCTCTGGACGAGACCGACTGCGGCAGGAAGCTTCATTAGCGAAGTGTGGCCGCCTCAACATGGGGTGGTCAGGGGGTGAGAAGGTAAAAAAAAGGTATATATATATATATATATATAATATATTTTTTAATTTATTACTTGTCAGGTCATGTGGGTATTGTTAAGGATGCTACAGATGTTACTTGTCGTGTGGAGCTTCACGCCAAATGTCAAACCATCATTGTGGATAGGTCACGTGTTGCTGTGGTAGGTGCTCCTTCAAAACCTGGATCAGTTACTTCTTACACACGTACTCCACAATGGGTGTCACAGACACCAATGTATGGTGCTTCTGGGTCAAGAACTCCAATGTATGGTTCTCAGACACCAATTTATGAAAGTGGGTCACGTACTCCAAATTATGGCAGCATGACTCCCTCGCACGATGGATCAGCAACACCTGGAAGGTATTTTTTTTTTCTTAGAGTTTTTAAATACAAATATTGTAATTATTACTCCTATAATAAAATTTTAAGTTTTTTCTGTATCTGCAAGTAATTAAAAAAAATTTTTTTTTTAAATCTATTATTTTAAAGGCAATCTGCTTGGGATCCCACAATTACAAACACCCCTGCAAGACATTCCGAGTTCGACGAATATTCATTTGACGAAACCTCACCCTCAGCTGCTTACAATCCAGGTAAATTAACTATAGATGTTTCATTGTTGTAATAGGCAAAAGACATTATTGCCAAATGAAATACATGAATCCTAACCTTTATGATTGAAAATGACTTTTTTCAAGGTTCTTTTACTTTTTACTTTTATTTTTCATATAGAATTTTGTCTATCATGAATGAGCGGTAGTTTTTCATTTTTAATCATAATTTTTAGTAAGGTTATAACATGATTGTCTCTTACAGCTGCTTCAAGTCCTTCGGCTTACGCTGGCACACCAAGTCCTGGGACAGGATATCAAGGATCTCCATCTCCAGGCTCTGCATATGCTTCTCCTTCACCTCTGGGTTCATATAGCCCCATGACCCCAGGGGCGGCTTCACCCTATAATCCCCAAACACCTGGAAGCGGTAAGAACTTATACAGATAACTTTTTATGATTATTATTATTATTATGAAAGATTTTATTGTTTCCTCATTTTTACTACACAGGTTTATATATAAATATTTTGATTTTGAAATGCCTCATAGACCTTGCATGTAGGTAGAAATATAATTCTAAGAAAAATGTGCATATATGAATTGAATAGGTTTAGTTGTATTTGAATGAATAACTTTATTTTAATTTTTTTTTTTTTTTAAAGGATCTGGCTACCAAGGATCACCATCTCCTGGATCGGCTTATGCTTCTCCTTCACCCTTGGGCTCATACAGTCCTATGACACCAGGGGGAGCAGCTTCACCGTTTAACCCGCAGACTCCTGGTGGAGGTAGGAAATAATTTATTATTATTATTATTAATATTGAATTAACTATAATCTGTGAATTCTACAAAGGCAAATGCAACTAAGGAATTACTTTCAATTACACAAAAACAGATCTTCTTTATCCCTTGTCTGATATTGATAGGATGTATGTAATTACAAAGATTAGCTGCTTACAGTGTCCATTTTTTCTTATCTAAGCTGACTGTTCCTAACCCAATAAATACATTGAAAAACCAGCGGAATAATCCAGATTCCCCACACTTACCTTTACAGTTAACTTATATTGTGTCAGAAGATATTAACAATTACTCTTGGCCTATATAACAGTATAAGTAAAACAATGACAATCCTCTTTATCCTTTATCAGTTATTTACATAAAACCAAAAGGGAAATAAACCTGCAAATTAAAAAGAAATAGAAACGTTAAAACATATTTACAATGATGAGAAGCATTGAGAACTGATTCTCAATCCTCATAAAAACACTTATCTTTCACTTGTCCATGTTCTTTTTCTTCGGAAGTATTTCTGCATTTTCTTTTATCCCCTTTACACATCTGCAATACTAACATATAAAAAAAAATCAAATTATTATTATCATTATAATCTCTTTCCTATCATTGTCCTAGTATGAAGAATTATTTTCAAAATGTTGAGAGATGAAAAAGTTTTAATTGCCCGAGTCATATTCCTGTATAAAAATTCTATTCAAAATGAACGTGTCTGGTATTTTCAGTTTTACCCTAAGACTTTTTTTTAAAAAAGTTTTAAATCATTTTTGTTGCTGTGCTCTTAATAACTGCTTCCAGTATATCAATGTCCTTATATGAGGAACCCAATATTGTTCACTAATGTTAACAGCCTTAATATAACATAATTTGCTGATTTTCTCTTTGCTTTTATAAATAAAACAGTATATTATCTCTATATCTAGTTTCTAAACATTGCTAGGAAACATCTAAATTTCTACCAATAATCTCATCAAAGTCATTTTCCTTTCCACTTGAAAATTTTGCCAAAATAAAATTATTTGATTTACTTCTGAGAACCTTTAACCATATGATGCTGGAATTCATTTTTTTTCTTTCTGCTCATTCAGCTAGTTTATGTAAGTACTTTGAACTTTTATATATGTTTCAATATTTTCAACAGAATGGCCACAAGCAAACTTGGAAACCTCTATTTTATATCTTCACCCAAATCAGGTTTTATAAAGATTAGGAACAACACTTTTTTTTATCAGATTTCGTGATTATTTAGGAACATTCACTTCTATACATTTTCTTCTGTCTCAACTATTTCTTATCTTATTATCAACCACTTCTTATATGCCTCACTGTGATAACTTGTTCATCAGCTCAGCATAGTACACATCTAATACCTTAAAGAAATGTAAGTAAATAGTATCAACCGCCATCCTATTATTAACACAGGCAGTAATATAATGTACTTCATGAATTATTAATGTCTTTTATAAATCATTATGAAAGTTTCCATTCAAATTATCAGTATTAAAAGGAGAGCTTCACTCACTTTAGACGTCACAAAATAATAGTTTATAAAAAGAAGCACAACGAGTTTAAATAGTAAGTGAAAAAAAATATTTTTGCCGTTTTAATGAAAATCTAAATGACTGAGGATGCACAAAGACAATTGAGAGTTGCGCATACGGCAACTAATTTTGCTTTTCAAACCGATTTTCGTTGTAATTTGTGGATGGAGCATGAGTAAAAGATTAATGAATATAAACCCAAACTTATAATTTCGAGATTGATATTTAGTAGTATTTTCATATATGTTATTTTCCTTTTTGTTATTTAAAGACAATCGTTGTTAGTATATTTTAATATGAGATATTTTGAAGAACTGATTTGCTATCTATTTCATATTAAATATTCTCATAAGTGAAAAGAAATATATTCTTTATTTAAAGTATAAATTTTCCAACACGATCTATTAATCAACAATTTTCTAGCCTGCATTCTTTTCTAATCATTGCTTAGAATGAGCTGCATAGCATATATTATAGAATCCAAATGTAGACTGTGAATAAATACTTCCCTCAAACTGAACTCCTTTAGAGTATTTTAAGTAGATATATGCAAAAAAAATAATGATAATAAAATTGGGAGGGAGCCTGAAAACAAGTAATTTTGTGATAGAGCCTGATTAGGAAAGAAAAAAATTTATCAGAAAATATTTTTCACAAATCTAAATAAAGAAAGAAATTGGAATAGAGTAATTTTAATGTGATGAAGTTGGAGTTAAAAAGGTTAGGAGCTGCGAAGTTAGAAGTTGTTAGAAGTTAGAGCTGTTAGAAGTTTTTGTTTTTCAGTTTGATTATTTTTTTAAAAGCATTTCTTACCGTGATTGTTCTGGTTGGTTGTTTCTTGTTATAAAAAACAATGTACCAGTACAATAAATCAAAAGTGAGAAACGTTCTTAAAAAAGAAAGAAATAATTAAATAAATACCTTTATAAATTTAGTTTTTTTATATAAGATGTTTGAGGTTTGTGAATGAATTAATGTTATTTTCTTCAGGTATGGATTCTCTCGGTGTTCACGACTGGTTGACAACAGAAATCGAAGTTCGGATAAAAGATACAAATGATGATTCAGGGCTTATAGGCCAGACTGGCTATATCAACAATGTTACAGTAAGAACTTTATTATAATTAGTATTATTATTATTTTATTTGTGATTTATAAATTTCCTTTAATTTACTCAACCATCCCTTTTATGGCTTTTTTTTTATTTAGTTAATTTTTATTGTATGTATTTTGTTTTTAAGTTTTAAAACTTTTCTCAAAATATCTGTATTCGTTAATTAATGACGGTCATCATATGTCCAATCTATTTTTTTAACATTTATGAAAAAGAACTTCAAAATTAAGTAAATAATCTCAAATGCCGCACTTTTAGGAGTAATTATATTCTTTTTATTTACTGTTGTTTTAGCTAAGAAATGGAAACCCAGATAGACTTTGACTGCTAGAAACTTTTTTTTATAATGAAAGTAGTAGTGTTGCAGTTTCGTTTGTTTCTCGCTAATCTAGCTTGAGCCGAGCCGGTGACAGTGTTGCCACTGTCGTTTGGAGTTGGAGGGGTTAAAATAAAGCAAAATTAATTTTTAGTTTCTTACAAGAAAAAAAATTTTCCAGAGTAAAAAAAAATAAAAATAAATGAATGGAGATCAATAATACTTTATACCCAGTAAAAAAAAAAAATATACACAATGTTTCCCCCTTGTAAAGGACGTAAGAAGAAAAAGGCATCCAAAAACCGAAGGCATAAGAGAAGAATGAAGACAAAGCAGAGTAAAAGTATAGATTCCTTATATCTTAGTTCACAGGAGGAAGATAAAATTTCCAGTGGAGATAGTAGTGAAACAGATGAATCCAGTAGTGAATCAGAAAGAAAATTATGGAAGAATGTTTGTGTCAGAAAAATTCCAAAAGTGTGGAAAATTCAACGTTACGGATCTAAGGACATAATAAACTTTTTAAGGGTATTGCCGGTAAAAGTTTTCTGATGAGAGTTTTTGGGTTAAAGAGCTTGGCGAATGTTTAGACTGAAGAATATATGAATTCTACAAAATGATGATTTAATCGTTAAAGAGCGATTAATAAACCAAATTAGTATAGTAAAGGGTGGTGTGAAATATCGGAAGACAAAATGAATTTAAGAAGACTAAAATGGAAAGAGGGGAACGAGTAGATATGTTTGCACATCAGTTGGAAGCTTTAGCCCTAAAGAAATTTGGTGATGAAGGTATTAATGAAAATAAAGAATTAAATAAAAAAAATTTTAAAAAATGTACCAGGACAAGTAGCTGAATACATTATTGGAAGGAGAAAGGAGAAGAAATGGCTGAAGCAAAGGTGGTTATGGAATGAAGTTTTGAAAAAAAGTAGAAGATAATACATTTGATAAGCTAAAAGCGAAGAGACAGAAGTGTTTACAGCCAGATCAACTGAAGGATTAGGAAACTTTACACAGTATAAAACATACGGTGATGCTTTAACCTCCAATAGTGGTGGTTGCAAAATTCTTAGAGAAATTTTATTGAATAAATCCAAATCAGGGAAATAGTTGAGGAGTTAATGTAAATTTAGGACAAGGAGACATGGAAAAATGAGCGAAAAGGGCTTGGTAATCTTCGGAATCAAATGAGTAATCTAGTTTTAAATGTAATCGACCAGGTAATATACAGAATAATTGTATGGTGACTATGGGAACATGTTTGTAACCAAGTGGGTCACATGGCCCGTGACTTTCGAGACCCAAGAGCATCAGAGTGCGGGCGTTGTGGTAATAAGGATCATTGGGTTAGGGATTGTACATAGGGGAACAAAACTGTTAAAAGTATTTGTGGAAATTTTCACGTATGTGTAGGGCTCTCAGAAGTGTTTGTACTAAATGCGATAATGTAGAACACATGGCAGAATGGTGTTGGAGTAGAAAGGATAGTAATAACCAAAGGGAACCTAGTAGAGATTTCATTGGTGCTGAGAAACAAGGAAATGAAAGGTTGGTATCTAGGGAAGCTGATAATTTACTTGCAAAAAATAGTGCGATAGGAGGTAATATGTTAGTGGGACACCCTGGGGAGGGAAACTAAATAAAAAAAAGATTCAGAATCGTGAGTCTCTGAGGTAAATAGTATTAAGATGTTGAATGTTCAGGAAAGGTTTTCAAATTTAGATGTATTCTGGGGAAATGAAGTGTACCAGTGTTTGAGAGTTAATATCACTTGTGATAATACCAAAGTTGAAGCTTTAATCGATCAAGGATGTTCAGTAAATGTGGTTTACAGAATTGTATTCGAACGTATGGTCATTGATTAAGAACAGATAGATAAAACGAAAGGGGAATTACGAGCAATAGGTGATTTAGTAATTTCGGTTATATCCAAGTTAAGGGAATCTGTTGTAATGCTCTCATTTTTTTTCCCCTAAAAAAAAAAACAAAGACAGTGAAGCAACCAAGCTTATATATGTTCATAAACTGAACATATAATGTTTGAAATAAACAAAAATCCCATCTAATTCTCCACATTCTATTCCCATCCCAGGTTGAAAAGTGGTGAACTAAGTAAAAATATAAACAGAGTTTGAATAGACAGGAAGAAAAATCAACCCTTCGTAAAGCCC
The DNA here is from genome assembly GCA_009176605.1 of Armadillidium nasatum. Classification (NCBI taxonomy): domain Eukaryota; kingdom Metazoa; phylum Arthropoda; class Malacostraca; order Isopoda; family Armadillidiidae; genus Armadillidium; species Armadillidium nasatum. Next base: position 223,161 of record SEYY01020048.1, read on the forward strand.
TCTTTGGCTTTTGATTCATGTGTCTTCTTTCTCTTCCTTTCAGTAACGGGCCACCTCTCTGAAGCGACGACGATATGAGCCTTGAAACTAAAACCACCACAATGGTTTTGATCTGTTTTTAATGACATTTTAAAATCTTAATTTTTTCCTTTAGGGCGGTATGTGTTCCATTTTCTTACCCGAAGAGGAACGTGTTGTCAATATAGTTGGAGAACATTTAGAGCCTGTAGCGCCATCGCCTGGAGATAAAATAAAGGTATGACAATGACGTTAGTGAGAAGCAAGCCAAGAAAACAAATATATTCTGTTAATAATAATAATAATAAAAATAATAATAATAATTCCTTTTCATAGGTTATTTACGGTGAGGAGCGCGATCAAACCGGTTCTCTGTTGTCTATCGATTGCAACGAAGGTGTCGTGAAAATGGATCACTCTGATGTGAAGATTCTTCAGTTTCGTTACTTGTGTAAAATGAAGCAGGATTAAAAGTAGAAGTACAAAGCGTGTATGTTTGTGTCATTGCGGAGCATTGATCATTTTATGTAAAATCTTAAATATAAATTTTATAAACTGTAAATATACTGCTCTGTTTTTAAGTTATATACATTTATTTATATAAAAATCGAGGTTTTGTGCGTAAGAATTTTTATTTTCATTTATTATTATTATGGTGTTAGTGATATAAAGGTATATAAAATTTAATTTTGAGATATTTTTGAAGTAAATTCTTCTTGTACAATACTTATAGAAAAATATATTTGTAAGAAGGAATCTTCTTATTTAGTTCCAAGATTTCGATTTTTTTTATGGCGTTGTTGGGAGGTTAGGTCGCGATGGTGTGATTATACTACTATTATTGTTAATTAAAATTAATTATATATTTAAAATTGCTGAAAAAATTACAATTTTAAGTCAGTCAATTATAATTGCTATTCTGAAGAACCGTTATGGTTAGTTTTTTTTTTTTTTTTTTTTTTTTTAAAGTTGGCATCTCACGGTCATAACCCTATTCGAGGAAAGGAAATTTACTAGGTAGTTTCTCCCGAGGAACCGCATGTGGAATCGAACCGGCGCTCTCAAGCATGTGTTACTACTGTTAAGCCATGGCAGATGGCAACTAGCACTTTTCGTGTTACATATTCCCTTTAAAGTACAGCTATTGATATACCAGTTTCCACGAGAGCTGAGTAAATACCGGAAAACTGCTCGTTAAAATCCGACATGACTCGATAGACAGCTTTTGAAAATATGCATGTCAAAGGAAGTTTGGAAAATAGATAAAGGGAGTGTATTCTAAACTTCCAGTTGAATATATGTAAGATGGAGTATAGCGGTTAAGTCTCAGATCAGGCATCAGTATAGGAGGTATGAGACGGGAGAGTTCAAAAGAGTTGTGTCCGTTGTAATAGCGATGTTATAGAGAGAGAGACAACAATCCGTCTGGCCGTAAGAGGCTGCAGAGGGTTAGTGAAGTGAAAGTTTAAAAGACGAAATACCTAAGCTCCCCCTTTCGGGGAGAGCTGTATGAATGAAACCACACGAGATATGTGAGACATACTTTATAAAGAGCAAGCAACTGGGGTAGCGTGGAGAAATTCTGACGGCTCATCAGAACACAACCTCTTAGAAGTTTGTTTAGAAAGAAATAATGTGATCCTTCCATGAAAGATCACGAGAATATATATATATATATATATATATATATATATATATATATATATATATATATATATATATATATATATATATATATATATATATATATATATATATATATATATATATATATATATTATATATTTTATATATTTTATATATATATAATATATAATATATATATATATATATATATATATATATATATATATATATATATATATATATATATATATATATATATATATATATATATATATATATATATATATATATATATATATATATATATATATATATATATATATATATATATATATATATATATATATATAACAGGGTTGTATTTTAAAGGAATAAAACGTTTAATAAAACTGGACAAGTCTTTCGAGAAAAAACATGTTTCCCCTCATTCAGGCCCAATACAAAAAAATAATATGGAAAAACTATTGTAAAAAAATAAATAAATAATTAAAAAAAAGTGTTTGTTACCAAGGTTGTTACTTATAAGATTAGAAAAGTAGGGAAAGAAAAATCTATAAATAAAAATAAATTAGTTAATTACAAACATTAAAATAATTAAAGTATTATGCAAACAAAAATATACAGATACTAAGTTATTTTATTAAGACTTTTAACAAATTTGGAAATTTTTGAATTATTTAATAATAAAAGATTAGTAAAATCACCGACGTGGTTGCTCTGAAGACTTGAAATTGTGAACATTTTTAGCGTCTCTTAAAGAATTACCCAAATTGTTATATTTTTTGTAACGCAAATGATCCAGCAACCTTGTCGAACTAGAAACTCAGGCTTTGTTATTTTCAAATCCCTACTAGGCTACGCCATGGTACATGGCTACGCGGCCTACGCCTGGTTGCAGACTTAGGGATGCTGATATTTTTAAAAATATCGATATATCGATTATCGATGATTTTTTAAAATATCAAATTGCCTTCGATACTATTGGTTAAAAAGTATCGATATATCGGTTTTAGAAAATATTGTTTTAATTATATATATATATATATATATATATATTATATATATATATATATATATATATATATATATATATATATATATATATTATATATATATATATATATATATATATATATATATATATATATATATATATTATATATATATATATATATATATATATATATATACTTCTGATAATCAAAGCTCATAGGCCTACCAAAATATTATTATTATTATTATTATTATTATTATTATTATTATTATTATTATTATTATTATATATATATATATATATATATATATATATATATATATATATATATATATATATATATATATATATATATATATATATATATATATATATATATATATATATATAATATATATATATATATATATATATATATATATATATATATATATATATATATATATATATATATATATATATATATATATATATATATATATATATATATATATATATATTACGTTTTTGTCTCCTCTGGTGAGCAAAGGCCGTGGGCCTACCAACCTCCACCAGAGCAGGAGAATAGTTAATGGATGACGTGACCTGATACATGTCAAAGGAAGGAAGTTGGGAAAACTGATAAAGGAAGTGTGTTCCAGACTTTACCAGTAGTACATGTAAGATTGAGCATATCGGTTCAGTCTGGGTCGGAGAGTTGGACAGAGAAAGGATGAGACTGTGTAGAAAGTCGTGTCTCACGAGCCTTTCTCAATGGAGGAGGTATGTGACGTGAAAGTTCAGAAGAGCTATGTTCGTTGTAATAGTGATAGTATAGAGAGAGTGACGCAACAATTCGACGGGAAGAATGAGATTGGAGAGAGTTAGTAAGAGGAAAAGAGTTTATGACGAAAAGCCCTAGACTCCACCTTATATATATATATACAATATATATATATATATATATATATATATATATATATATATATATATATATATATATATATATATATATATATATATATATATATATATATATATATATATATATATATATATCACCTTTAGTAAGTAGTCAAAGCTCATAGGCCTCCCAAAATTTTATTATTATTATTATTATTATTATTATTATTATTATTATTATTATTATTATTATTATTATTATTATTATTATTATTATTATTATTATTATTATTATTATTATTATTATTATTATTATTATTATTATTATTATTATTATTATTATTATCTCAATAACCGTAGCAGAGAGCTAGAAGTAACAATAGGCAAAAATGGTGGCCCATGATTGGTTTTACCCTATAATGACCTTTTCATTTCGAAAATGAACTTCAATATATCTTAAAATGTACTTAACGTTTTTCAAGGTTTAAAAAAAAACTTGCTCATAAAATCGAAAAGTTGAAATTTTTTTTTATTTTATAGGAGGTAGGCAATCAAAAATAAGTTCTATTGTATTACCTCCATGAAAATGCTAAAAAAAAAAATATCAGCAAAAATTGAGAAAATTTCTCAATTCCTACGGAAGTCGACCCTCTCTAGTGATACTTAAGCGCCTGTAAAAATTAGTTCAAAAAGATAATTTCGGTTTCAGTTGAGTATGGGTCGGGTCTTTTATGTTTTAATAGGTGAAGCCTGTGAAACCATTTTAACTTCTGAAATATTCCGATCAAAGTTTGTGTAAGTTTTTAAATTCTTATAACTTTCTTATCAAAAAATAGATCGGCTTGATATTCTAGAAACATAAGGATTTGGGACCCCAAATTCCAAATTTGCAATTCAGATTCTTCTACATATTGCCGTTTTTGAGTTAAAAGCCGACATACATACCAAGGTGGTTTGACGTACTTTCGATCTGAGAATACGAAAGAAAATTGTAAATTTTGGGGGCCTATATCTCCTCAACCGTAGCAGATAGAGGAACGATTCAGGAAGGATTTAAAGTTCTAAATGACACGTACATATCAGATATTAAATATTTTTGATTTATCTCTTTTAATTTAGAAATTGCAAGATAACACAGAATTTGATTTCAACAAAATTTTTAAATTTTTTTTTGGAGGGGCCAAATCTACTGAATGGAGGCTGCTCGTAGTATCTTATGATGTTCATATTCTGTCTCAGCATTACGAAATCTATTTACATATTTGATTTAAGCAATGAAAAAAAATCCTAGACATTTCTGCACTATCCACTCCTCATAAAGAGTTCTCACATCGCTGCTCAGCAGTAAGCCTCTCCCTATAGAGCGCTCGATTCCTCTTACAACCCTTGCAAAACTTAGCGATATGAACTGAAGTTTAACTTTTCTTACTTTCCAAAACTTTACCAAATATAATATATATATATATATATATATATATATATATATATATATATATATATATATATATATATATATATATATATATATATATATATATATATATATATATATATATATATATATATATATATATATATATATATATATATATATATATATATATACGCACATGAAAAATACCACAAATTTTGCTTAAATTTTTTTTTTTTATAAAGGAGCAAAAAACTACTAAAAATTTCTAGAAGTAAAAAAAAAAAATATCGTTGGTTCGATATTGAGGATAAAATATTGATATATCGATATATCGGGTTTGAAAATATCATTGATATTTTTCCAATACTATCTTAAAAAAGTATTTATATCGATATATATCGAAACTTTTGCAACATCCCTATTCCCTAGTTGCAGTCGAACTATGTTGTAGGTATGTTGCTAGTTGTAGCAACTTGGTCTCGTACGAAAAAATCCACTACTGTGAACGCAATATTTACAAATTTGTCTTCTGTTAATATCTGAAACTGGAGATATCAAATTCATACTAGGGACGTCTATTCTGTGTTCTAATTCAACTCTGTGTTTGTGTAGAAATGAAACCTGGTCCCCTATTTTTAATGCATAGATATGCAGATATTTTCTTCTTTTGAAGTAGTTGGTTTCTCCAATATGAACTGAGGAACAATCTTAACATGGTATTTTGTAGACAGCTTGATTACCATCTTTTTCATTAAGTTTAACTCTACATAAAAGTTTCTTGGTAGGGTTAGGTATTGTGGTGGGCACCAACATAAATTTCTTTGGTACATTTTACTTAATTCTATCTACCTTGCCAGGTATTTTTAGTAATAATTTGTTTTTAGAAACAGGAAATGTGAGTTTAAAATTTTTTCTTTGAAGCTGTCAAGGTTCTGGAAATGAAATATCTGGGGTAGCCCAAATTCTTAAAAACGTTATAAATATATTTCATTTCTTAATCAATATAACAAGGGCTGCAGATTCTTAACTCTCTTAAAAAGAAGCCTTTAACTATGCCGAACCTTGTGTGTATCATTGGAGGACAGCCAATGCATATAAATATCTGTCTGTAGGTGTCTTTTTTTTCTATGGATGTTAAAAGTGAGTTTATTATTGATTTCTAATGGTAGTAATATATATATATGGTAATAATTTGATATAGCACGAACCTCTCCTATTTTCACTATATTGAAAATATGAACTCAAAATATGTTTACATGCATTCTACACATACTTTTCTTTCTCGGTCGAGTAATATAAATAAATTATAAAAAGAGAAACTATTTAAAAAAAAGAAAAAAATGATATTTTTACTACGTTTGGTGAAGCAACTGTTCTTCGACTGGCCTTCGCTTGTACAAAAATAGCAAAATCAATTGAAAAACAGGTTGCCAGATTTGTCCTTCGACTGTTCCGTTATTTTTTTCTGCAATGTACTGTAATACAGTCTTCGATACTTGGAAATATTGATATTTCAAAACATCGATATATCAATGTAAATTTATTGAAATTCCTATTATTATTATTTAGCTTTCATTTCATTTATGCCTATTATTATTATTATTATTACTTTATTATTATTATTATTATTATTATTATTATTATTTTCTTTATCATTATTGTTATTATTATTATTATTATTAGTAGTAGTATTTTTATAATTACTATTATTATTATTAGTAGTAGTATTTTTATAATTATTATTATTATTATTATTTACTTTTCTAGCGTACTTAATTCGACTTATCATAACCTGAACGACCGAAGATTGCCGTGTGATACAGGCCTAACTGATAGATGGAACGTTGCTGTGTGATACAGGCCTAACTGATAGATGGAACGTTGCCGTAGCATACAGGCCTACTGT
>SEYY01020048.1:235000-287500 GCA_009176605.1 Armadillidium nasatum
TAGATTGAAATTTTTTTTTTTTGTTAAAGAATAGATAGGCAAAATTCGAGGCTGGGAACGAATTAATCCATTTTTAGTTAATTCCTATGGGAAAAAATTATTCGATATTCGTCTTTTTCGATATTCGTCATCCCCTCAGGAACGGATTAATGACGAATATTGGAGTTCCACTGTATATATATATATATATATATATATATATATATATATATATATATATATATATATATATATATATATATATATATATATATATATATATATATATATATATATATATCAGCACCAGTCAGGGGGTATAGGGGAAGAGCCCTCTGTAGACAAATAATCATGTGCCATGTATTTACATCTTTTACTGCTGTACTGCTATAATATTTTAAGTTAGATTAATCTTTTCTTGAAATATGTTTTTGTTCATTATTAATACATATAATACAAGATACAAATGCATGGCATGTGGACATTTGTCTATGGGGGAGAATCCCCCTGTACCTCCAACCCATTAGTGGAAGTAAAAAAGTTACATATATATGTAACTTGAATTACAGTACATTGCCGAAAGTAATGAAAAGTTGAAGACAAATATGTCATCCTGGTGTTAAAGTATTTTTTTTGTTTTTGTACAAACAAAGGACAGTCAAAGAACAGTTGCTTCTCCATTCAGAGTAAAAATATCAGTTTCTTTATTTTTTTTTTTTTTAAGTTTTTCTTTTTATTATGTATTTATATTACTTCTCTGTAAAGTAAAAGTATGTGTAGAATACATTTAAACATATTTTTACTTCATATTTTCAAAATACTGGAAAATAAGAGAGGTATTGTGTCAGATTGAATTATTACCCTTCTAATTAATAAAACATCTAGAAATGGCACTTGTCTTTCATTTTCTTTTTCAAACGTGAATCTAACATCTGGATTGCAAACATTGAGATATAAAAGTATCCTTTCTGGTGAAAAATAATCAGGTAAAATGGTAAAAACATCATCCACGTATCTAACCTAAAAATATTCTGTATTTAGAACATTTGGCAAAAATCTTACCTCAAAAAGCTCTATAAATAGGTTACTCAAAATGGGCAAAATTGGTGAACCCATACTCAGTCCGGAAATCTGTAAGTAAAACTCTCTGTTGAATGAGAAATAAGATTGTGAAATACATAACTCTATTAAATACTTCAATATTTACTGGAAGTGGAAAATTATAAGATATTAAATATTCTTTTAACCATCCTAAGGTTAGATTTTCAGGTACTTTTGTAAACAAAGACATAACATCAAAGCTATTCATGCATTTATCTGTCAAATCAATGTATTTATCTTTATTAAACTTTAAAAATTCAAACGATTTTGTTGATAAATTTATGCAGAGTATATCCTATTGAAAAAAAAATTTAGCAATCAAAACAAACAATAAAAAGTTGTGTTGCTCATTAACATACTTATATTATACAAAAGGTTAAACCTTGTACGTTTTGAATTTAAACAATTTAATAGTTCTATAACTTTTCATTTCAGTTAAGATGATCATTAATATTATGAGATAATGTTGTTATAAGGAACCTAAATTTAAGAATGAGATTTACTTGCGGAATTTATAAATCTCCTTTTTTAAGTTTTGCACTTTTACCAAGGATATATAAAGATGAGTCTGTTTTTGACAGGGTAAATGAAAATAATAATAATAATAATGATGATAGTGACAGTGGATGGAAAAGGTTGAAGGAAATGTACACCGTTAATGACAGAGGTTTGTTAAGTCCTCAATTTGAAACTGTAAGTATCATTTTTATAAATATACCAGTAATAATAATAACTTTTTAGCAAAGCATACACTTTATTTGCTCTGCCAACATGTTAGATGTAAAGGCTTAGCTGGAGTATACCTTTTTTGGATATCTATGTTCAAAGCTATTCATAATTTATTTCTAGATAAAGGAAAATTTATTTTTCCGTTTCTGCTCAAAGTTTTGTTTCCATTTGAAAAATGTAAAGGATTTTTGAATAATCAATAGAAAAATTAAGAAATTGCCAATATTACTTATTTAAGTCTCTTAAAGATTGAGGCCTATCATAGGTTAAACAGAGAGTAAGATAAGGTTTGGTTTTATTAGGTAACTATAAAAAAAAAAAGTATAAATTTCATAAAATTTTAATATGAAAATAAAAATAAATGTTAAAAATGAATTTAAATTGGAGTGAAAAAAAAATTAGTAAAATCTTCCTTTTAATTCTAAATTACTTCAAAAAAATTTATTTTTAAACTTTTGTCTCTAAATCTTGTCTAAGCTTCACTTTATATTTCTGAACTGTTATTATTATTATTATTATTATTATTATTATTATTATAGTAAATGATATCACTCATTAAGATTATTATTATTGTTATTATAAGATTAATACTATCATTAATATTACTAGAATATTTGTTACTTTAGTAGTAACATTATTTATTGTATTTTTATAAGTAAATTTAAATGTAATTAATGTATTAAACATTGGTGTTTAAAGGGAAACCACCGTGTTTTTCCCTAACAACCTCTTTTCAGAGATCTGGATAGTCACAAAATTATTATTATTATTAGTAGTAGTAGTAGTATTGAAAACCTGTAAATGTAAATTTGTGAAAATTGAAATTATTTATTTATTTATTTATTTTATTATTATTATTATTATTATTATTATTATTATTATTATTATTATTATTATCATCATTATTATTTCACTAGGTTTTTCAAGGAATGTTTATGTCATTCATAGGAGCTTTTGTAGTAGGTGGCATCTCAACTTCAAAAGAAACATATTTAAAATTTGTGGAAGAAAATAAAACTACAGCTTTCATTAGTCATTTTGATGCAAAGAGAAAACTGCAAGATGCTGTAAATTTACGTTTCTTTATTCATAACTGATTTATGTATTAAAAATGGCAAGCTTTTAAAAAAAAATTTTATTTATTTTTTTTACCTCATTGCAGATGACTCTTAGCCTGTTCAGAGGGGGCTGGAGATCTGGTTGGCGCTTAAGTGTACTCACTGGTTCTGTCTTAACTGTACTTTTCTCTCTTGAAAAATGTAAAGGATATACATCAATTTCAGAGTATGTGTATTTTTTTTTTTTTTGGGGGGGGGGGGGTTGACACCACTTGGTGCAATAGCAAACATGCTATCAAATTGCCAAAATTCTTAATTGCAGCCAATATCGTAATGGATTTATTCCAGTTACATTTCATGGGATAGTCATTACTTATATTCCACAAAGTTGTAAGTCTCTTGTCAGATTTGGACACTATTTATTATTAATCTTCTAATATTTATGAACATCTATTGGTTGTTTTATGAAGAACTAATTTTGTTGTAAATATAGGATTGCAAATATCATAAAATATTTATTAAAAATGTTACATCTTCATTTGTAGTTTCACAGTTGCTGGAGCTTTGCCTTGCGGGCTTTACAATTTCAAACGTGGACCAAAGCCTCTTATTTCAGGCTTGTTTGTTGGTGGCATTTTTGGGACTCTTGCTGGTGTTTTCTTAGTACCAGCAATGAAACTTACAGGTATTGTGTAAAAAAAAATTATTTCCAAGTATTTAAAAAGGTTAAAATGCTAATAAATAATTGGGTATTGTCTATAGCATAGTATTTAAAGAGAACATTAGAAAAATAGAGACAGTTAGAAGCCACACAGGCCTATCGAGACTGTCCCAGTCAAAACAAATAATTAATTGTAATACTAATACACGCAACAAAGACTAGGTCTATCCTACTCCTAGTTATCAGTTCATTCATGCAAAGTAAGGTAAAAATAAAACAAAGCCCTTACATATATTTAGTAAACCTAATTAATGACTTTATGCAACTAATTACACATGCAATATGCAATGAGCCAGCATCCACTACAAAACTGACAGTCACAAGCTGGTCTAAAAATTCATATATACCCGCCAATTTAGCTTAGTTAACTTATACTATACGATACCTAAATCATCCATATATCTATCTAGCCCTCTCTTAAGTGTTACAAGAGAATCTCAGTCAACAATCTCCTTTGGCAAGCTATTCCAAAAATTAAAAACTCTATTACTGAAAGAGTATTTTCTTAGATCGAAATGGCATTCTTCATTTTAATTTCCTTATGCCCCTTAGTTTCTCTTCCATGGTCCACCACTATAAACATTTTTAGTCTCTGTATTAGTCATATGCAAATATTTTGTAAACTTGTATCATATTTCCTCTGAGAAATCTTTCAACCAAGAACATTCCCAGCTCCTTCAACCTCTCCTCATAGCTCTAACTCTAGAGGTTAGAAATCATCTTTGTGCTTGACGTTGTACTTTCTTCAGCATATCTATATCTTTTCTTATATTTTTTTTTTTTTTTTTTTTACACAACGCCACCACTCACGGGCAGAGCCCTTTTCAAGGAGGGGGCACACACACATGCACAAAGCTCATTCAAAACACACACACACACACACCTAACGCACAGCCCTCAGGTGGGCGCAAACGGAAGCCTTGAAGAGTGGAAGATTAAATACAGGAGGAAAAATAAATGATGGTAGAGAGTTCCACAGAATAGAGGTGGCTGGAAAGAAGGAGGTACCACAACGGGCTAGCCTGGGATTTCCTACTTCCACACAAAATTGGTGCGAAAGCAGGGCACCCCTTGTGCAACGAGGACGACGCAACGGTGGAGGAATGCGAGAGGCCAATTCCCTCGAGCACCTGCCATTGTAGTACCTGTAGAAAAGAGATAGCGCGCCAACGTCACGTCGCAGAGACAGAGGGTCAAGTGAGTTTGAAAGTAGGGGACAGTTTATTAATCTCTTAGCTTTTGACTCAACCCTATCCAGAAGAGAGGAGGAGCCGGAGCCCCCCCAAATGTGAGAACAGTACTCCATACAAGGACGAATAAGACCCTTATATATTTGGAGTAACTGCTCAGAAGAAAAAAATTCTCGCAATCTGAACAGAACTCCCAGCTTCTTAGAGGCCGCTTTAGCAACCATTGTGAAAATGTGGTTTCCAAGACAGTTTGTTGTTTATGTTTAGACCAAGAATGTTAATGTTATTTACAGGTGAGACGGGAGAGCCATCGAAGAGGATAGGAAAGTTAGGAGGTGTTTTTGAGAGGGAGATGTGAAGAAGTTGAGTTTTTAAAGAGTTGAATTTTACAATGGTTGCTATGACCCCACCGGGAAATCCCATCCAGATCAGCAAGAATGGAATCGGAAAGTTGAAGACGAGAAGCAAGTCTAGAAGCAAAAGAGGGAGCAGATTTGAAATGAGTAGAAGAATGCAGAGTTGAATCATCAGCATAAGAGTGAACAGAGTTAGAAGTGCAGTGGAGAAGATCGTTAATGAAAAGTAAGAATAAGGTTGGAGATAAAACAGAACCCTGAGGAACACCACAGTTGACAGAAAAGGAGGAAGAGGTCGCTCCATCTACAACTGCCGAAATGGAACGATCTGAGAGAAAACTAGACAAGAGTAAGCAAAGGGAAGGAGGAAACCCAAAGGAAGGGAGCTTAGAGAGCAGTGACGCATGCCATACCCGGTCGAAAGCCTTGGATATGTCAAGCGCCACCACACAAGACTCCCCGAAGTCCCTAAGGGCAGAAGACCATAGATCAGTAAGATAGGAAAGTATGTCAAAAGTTGACCTCGAGCGACGAAAGCCATACTGGTGATCAGAGAGAAGAGAATGAGACTCCAAATGATCCAGGAAATGAGAGTTGAGGAGAGTTTCAAAAATTTTAGATAGAACACAAGTGAGAGCTATAGATCGATAGTTAGAAGGGTCAGAACGGCTACCTTTTTTCGGGATCGGCTGAACAAACGCACGCTTCCAGCATAGAGGAAAAGTATTAGTATTAAGGCATAGAGAGTAGAGCTGAACGAGGACAGGGGCCAACTCGGAAGCACACTCCCTCAGAACACGAGGGGGAATGCCATCCGGGCCACTGGCCTTCCTGACGTTCATAGATTTCAGGATCCCATGCACCCGATCATGAGTAATTATAGGTAGAGGCATGGGACACCTGAGAGGAGAAGGAGTAGGAGGAGGGATGCCAGAATCGAGCAGGGTGGAATTAGATGAAAATAGGAGGCCGAAGAGATTAGCCTTTTCAGAAGGAGTATTAGCTACAGAACCATCAGAGCGAATAAGAGGAGGAAAGGCAGATTTACAGAAGTTGTTAGAGATATTTTTGACAAGAGGCCAGAAATTTTTATCAGTAGGAGAGCCATGGAGGTCAGCGCACTTCCTTTTTATGAAAGTACGCTTAGTCCGTCGAAGAACATCCCTGCAACGATTCCGAGCTGAATGAAAATTAGCAAGAGTGATAGGAGAAGGAGAGTTTTTCCATTCACGATAAGCATTGTCTCTCTCCCGAAGGGCAAGAGAACAATTGCCATCGAACCAAGGATTTTGAGGAGAAAAAGATTTAGTTGAAGATGGAATAAATCTGCTCATCCCGTCAAGGATTACTGCCCCTACCTTTTCAGCAGAGACAGAAGCGTCCCCCGAGACAAAGCAAGATTCACTCCAATGATAGTTAGCAAAGAAGCGGCGCATTGCCCCCCAATTAGCCTGATTAAAGTGCCAGAAAATACGTTTAGGGCATGGTGGAGCTGTTGGAGAGAAAGCATTATAATTAAGAGCTATAAGATTATGGTCAGAGTTACCAATAGGAGGGAAAATGGTGTATTTATAACTAGAAGGAGTAGTGGTGAAGCATAAATCAAGTGTATTCAAGAATTGGTTAGGACGATCTGGAATGTGTGTGGGTTCCCTAATCAACTGCTCCAGATCGTTAAGAATGCTGAATGATTTGGCCTCCCTCCCAGCCTGTATCAGTATGAGAGGAACCCAACCACTCAGTGTGGTGTACGTTGAAATCCCCTAAATAGAGGACTTCAGCATTTGGATGAGAAGAAGTGACAGTCTCGTGAGTAGTAGTAAGATATTGAAAAAAAAACTGGAAAATCTGTTCCATTAGGGGAGCAGTAGCAGAAACACAAGATAATAGTAGTAGTAGGAAGACAGATTTTTAGCCATAAAACATCGAAATTAGGAGATTCTAGATTTTCGAGACGTGTCACAGGAGTGTTAATGTTAATATAGGCACAGACTTCCACCATTTAGACGGAAATTGTGAAAAAAGTTGTAGTCAGAGACATTAAGATTACTAGAGAAGGAATCCCTGTCCAGCTGGGTCTCAGACAGAATCAATAGGTTAGGACGAGAGGAAGAGAGGTGGTGTTCAACAGACGCTAAATTAGATCGAAGGCCACGGACATTAGCAAAGGTAATAGAAAGCCCCCGCCTACGCCCAACCCCACGAACACACAGATTAGACATTTAAAAAAAAAAAAAAAAAAAAAAAAAGCAGACACACACAATCACGGACACACGCACGAACGCACGCACACACACACTAGCGCACACACGCACTCACGCAAGCACACAGTATCGTAAACTAACATTAAAAACAAAATAACCAATATTAAAATTATTAAAACTATAAAAAAAAATCAATAATTAAAAATAATAAAGCTATAATTATCAGCAATAATTATATGAGGAGCCCAAACTTGTGTACAATATAACCTCTTTGCTCTTGTAAACTTCATTGCGATTTATTATATCTAACATTTTATTAGCTCTATTCCTTGGTCCCAAACATTGATCACCCACTTTCAGATTACTGCTAATAATCACACCTAAATCTTTTTCTTGGTCTACAGTCCCAAGCCAATCCCCATTCATATCATAATTAAATCTTTCATCTGAGTAACCTACATGAAGAACTTTACATTTTTTACTATTAAAATTCATTTGCCACTTATCTACCATCCAAGGAGTCTATCTAAATTAACTTGAAGCTTTTTACATCCATCATTATTCCTTACTAAGGTGACCACTTTGGTATCATCTGCAGAATTAGAAATCTTACGTTTAAAACTAACCACCCTCAAAAGTAAATTTTAAATTTTTTTATATATATAAAAGAAACTATACTCTCGATTTCGGAATTTTTTTGTAGAATAGTCTTCATATTTCAATGTTTTGTATAAAAGTAGTTTAATAAATAACAACAATAACCAAAAAAAAATTCCCCCATTTTTTTTTTTTTTGACAAAGTTCGTAAAATTTTCTAAGGTCTGTAACCAAAAAAATATAACCATCAAACTTAAAAGATTTGAAGAACTGGAAAGGTAAATAATGTAAATTTTCTTTACTGTTTAGAAAATATTAATGTTCAAAAGCAGGGTAAAACTAACCAGAAAAAATTTGCCATAACTTTTATTATTTTACTGATCTAAGTGAAATTTTCAGAGGTTATAAAGTTGGGTGATATATACATTTTTTATTTAGGAAATTTTTTTGTATACCCAACAATTTTGGTTCTTTGCACAGGAAATTTTTAAAAAAATTTTTTACCATGCACAGCATCAAAATGGTTGGATATGCAAAAATTTCTAAATAAAAATTGTGCATCTTGCCCAACTGTACAACCTCTGGAAGGTTTTTTTTTTTATTATTTCCAACCATTTTGTTGCTGTGCATGGTAAAAAATTTTGAAATTTTTCCAAAATGTTTCCAATGCATAGCACCAAAATGACTGAGTATAAAATTTTTTTACAGAGTTATACAATTGTGTGAGATACGCTTTTTTATTTTGAGAGATTTTTTTTTGTAAACAAATTTCCTGTATACTGCGTCAAAATCGTTGGGTATACAAAAAAAATTTCTAAATAAAAAATCTCTCTCTCACCGAACTATACAACCACTGAAAATTTCAGAGGTAGGAAAAAAGTTATGCCCAAAAATATTTTTTACCCCCCCAAAAAATTTGACGTTTCATGATTACTGGATATTTGCAGTAATTCGTCTTGTTTTGGGGGGCAGCCATGAAAATTTCAAGTATAATAAAATTAATATTGTCAACTACCAAGTCAACTTGACAAAGGGAATATGCTGAAAAATTTGCATAAATTTTGATACCATACACGTGTTCCAACAAGTGTTCAAACAATATTCAAACACTTTTTATTTTGCAAATTATTTCTAGATAATCTATAATACTATTCTTATCCATTTATATTAATAGAAAGCATTACGGAGGAGCCATTTTTAAGTAATATTAATTGGTTAGTTTTACCCCGTTCAAGTTGTTAGTTTTCTCCCTTTTCATTTTCTCGTCACCCGCGATTTTAAATTTTTTTTTAAAATATTAATTTTCATATTTCCATATACTTTTTTTAATATTAAAATATTCAGAAAGGTTCATATTTCTCAAAAAAATGATACATATAGTTATATCATGTAATCCCGATTTTTCGCGCGTTCTTAAAGTCGAAATTTTCGAAAAATTGGTTAGCTTTACCCCGTTTTACAATATATATATATATATATATATATATATATATATATATATATATATATATATATATATATATATATATATATATATATATATATATATATATATATATATATATATATATATATATATATATATATATATATATATATATATATATATCCTCTGGTGGACAAGGGCCAGAACCCTACCAAATTCCATAAGAGTTGGGGAAATACCGGGACCTGGTCAAATTCCACCAGTTGGAAGGAAGTCGAAACCATAGCCAGTTAATGGCCGACATCTCTCGATACACGGCGTTTGAAAGTGTGCAAGTCAAAGGAAGTTGAGAAAATAGGTTACGGGAGTGTATTCGTGTAATCTATAGTTACTTAATATGCAACTGACAAAAACAGTTTAAAGTTAAATATTGACAACCATAAATCATTGCCTTGGATAAACTTATTTCTTACCGCGCTATTACACCTTCAAATATATATATATATATATATATATATATATATATATATATATATATATATATATATATATATATATATATATATATATATATATATATATATATATATATATATATATATATATATATATATATATATATATATATATAAATATTGTACAATTTATTCCTAATCTTAAATTATTTTAAATTAGGTGTAACATTAAGAGATATTTACAAAATGGATGAAAACCATCTAGATGTTGTACTTGAAAAAGAAGAAAAATTGCTGGATAAGAAACGAGAAAAACTGTTTGAAACTATTCTACCCTACAAGCGAGGTGACGGACTTGCTCACGCTGAGTTTCTCAATGAATATGAGTCAGAGAAGAAGGAGCAAACTAAAACAGACAATGCAACGAAGCAATAATTAATCTTTGTATATGGTAGAAATTTGATCGGAACTAATTATTTATTCCAGACAAGTTTTATTATTTATACCTCATTTTATATAAGGATTATTGATCTCTCTCTCTCTCTTTCTCTTTCTCTTTCTCTCTCTTGGGCCATCTTTAGTAAGGGGCTAGAGGAATTTTGCATCCAGGAAGCCTACCATGTCAGGTTTAAAAGGAGATTTAAAACTATACAGTGGGATTATTGCGTGATTTCTGAAAAGGAGATTTTTTGATGTGTCAGGTTTGTGTGAGCATCTTAAATATATAGGAGATATGGTAGTGTTTATGTCAAATCCGTGCTTGAATGATTGTAAGTTTGTGCGTTAACCTGATCTCAGTATGACATTTGTGATTTGGGTTTTGGTGAGAAGTTATTATGGGGATTAGAAATGTCAAGAGAGTGTGCCTTGATAAGGATTAGTTGACTAAATTCGATGTAACTTGGTGAGTTGATTGTGTGAATGTGTTTGTTAAATGTGGTGTTTTCTCTGGAAGAAGTTGAAAAGTTCATTCTTAATGTTGCTGTAGTTGAGAGTTGGTGATGAGGGTGGAAAATCTCATGCCTTGTGTGGCTCTGGTAACTGTTGTGTTAAGGAGTATAAATGGTTCAATGTATTGAAGTTGTATTCTTGGCAAGTCCAGGTGATCTTTTACTTTAAATATTTTTGTCTTTTAGTGCAAGTTCCGAATTGGGGTGAATTTAATGCAGTAGGTTATTATTCAGTGTGGTGAGTTTTGAAATTATTCTAACTTTGTTTTTAACTTTTTGAAGGAACCGTAGCAGGGTGGATCTTCTAAACTGTTTGCACACTAAGGTAATGGTAATTGTCTCGTTTTTAAATTAATTTTTTGGGGAGAGTCTATATTGTATATTTATTTTTCCGTTTGCCGAATTGAGGGATGAAATCCAATGTCGTTTGTAAGATGAAGTTCCTTTTGAGACTGGTTAAGTTTAATTGGTTAAGTTGATTAACTTTACCTGGGGATGTAGGGGAGGGAGAACTGATGATGTCAGTAACTGATGAATTGAAGAGTGATTGAAGATTTTTAGGGTGTGGGGAGGCAATAGGGTGATTGAAGAATTTTTTGGTGATGCTGACATTCTGTTGAATGTAAATTAGGTTTCTAGTAGTTGAATGTACTTTTGTGTGATTCGGTGGTCATTGTAGGTTTAGATGGACTCTGTGAAATTAAGGATATATTAACATAAGTTGTTATTTTTGTATATTGGGTTCTTTCCAAAGTTTTCGAATCTATCTTTAACAAGAAGATTTGGAAGCACCTCAATTCTTCTAATCTCATCTCTGATCGCCGCTGTGGTTTTCGTAAAGAGCGCTCTACTGGTGATCTTCCTTCCCTTCTTTCTGACCCTTGGTGTTCCACTCCTCGGTGTTTCGGTAAACCTTTCGCTGTGGCGCTACATATATTGAAAGCCTTCGATAGAGTCTGACACCAAGCTTTAATATCTAAACTTCACTCTTTCGGAATCTATCCTTCTCTGTAATTTCCTTTCTGATCGTTCTAAAGCAGCTGTTGTAGACGGCCATCTTTCTTCCTTTAAATCTATAAATAGTGGTGCTTCTCAAGGATCTGCCCCTATCCCCAACTCTCTCTCTACTTTTCATTAATGACTTAATCTCTATTTCTTCATCACCTATCCACTCCTATGCTGATGACTCCACCCTTCATTACTCCTTTCTCTTCGAAAGACGTACCCCCCCTTCCCCCCCACACACACACAACAGCAGTTAATTGTTGCAAAAAAGGTGGCCTTGGAGCAACTGACCTCTGACCTTGCTCGTATTTCAAATTGGGGCAGAGAAAATATGGTCGTATTCAATGCCTCAATCTTTCTACTCGACACAACTTTCCACACAACTATGACATCAGTTTCGAAAACACTCGACTCAAACCTTCATCTGTCCTCAATATTTTCGGTGCTTTTTCTCGTGATCTTTCTTGGAAAGATCACATTACTTCTCTTTCTAAACAAGCTTCTAAGAGGTTGGGTGTTCTGAGGCACTTTCAGAATTTCTTCACACTACCCAAGTTGCTTGCTCTTTATGAGGGGTGTTGTTCACCCTTGTATGGAGTACGCCTCACACATACACAGCTCTTCTTAATAAATGTAGAGTCTAGGGCCTTTCGTCTTATAAACTCTTTGGCTCTTACTCTCTCCAATCTCTTTCTACTTGTCGAATTGTTGTGTCACTCTCTATACTATCGCCATTACAACTGACACTGCTCTTTTAAACTCTCCCATCGTATACCTCCTCCATTGAGAAGGGCTCGTGCGATTCGACTTTCTACACAGTCTCACCCTTTCTCCGTCAAACTCTGACCTCAGACTTAACCGATATATATATATATATATATATATATATATATATATATATATATATATATATATATATATATATATATATATATATATATATAATATATATATATATATATATATATATATATATATATATATATATATTATATATATATTATATATATATATATCTTCATTTTGACCAGACAGCCTCCAGTATTACTGAATAACAGAGGATCGTTGAGAATGTTATAACTTCGTGTGTTGAGAGTGAACCCATAGAGCTTGCTGTTTTGTGATTGATGATGGAGGAGAATCTCGCTCGTCTTTTCGATGGATACCTTTCATCGGAATATTAGGAGAGATCCCGGATAGTTTCTTTTTCATCTCACTTCTTCATGATATGACTGCTCCCTTCTACCGGGTTAGGAGGGTCTCTATTCGCATATTTCGAGTGAATCTTGTTCCCACCAAGTTCTTAAAATTTCTATAAAGACAGCTTAACATATTACAGTGATTGTTATCAATCCTCCTGTAGATTGATCTCTATTTTACTTTTAATTAAGTCAAAATTTATGCACGGCGTTGGTAGGTATTATCCGAATGTCGAATTGGTTAGATTTATTAACGAACTTTCTCCGGAGGACCAATGTCTTCAAGAACTACAATTACGAGGCCGTAACTTCTTGCCATCATCCTGGTATAGAACTCTCCTAACTTCTATGAATTGCTGCTAGAGTGACAGGGGTGAAGCAGGGATCTTTTTCACGAATCTTTCGCGTACACTCAGAAACCCCTTTCCATTCAATAACAAACGAGTGGCAGATGTTATAACCTCGAAATCACAAGGATTGTAAGGGAAATGCTGTACCAGCTTTCACATGAATTAAAATATTATGAAAATGTTCCCTTCTCTCCAAATATATATATATATACACGTCACAAGTAATTTCAAAACTTTTTGCTTCTCATTTCCTTGAAGATATCAGAATTCGACAGAAGTTTATATCTTTAAAATGGTGGCAAAGCTGCCTTCATTGCATATTAGACGTAGACAGTTGTGCTGTTAAGGAAGATTCGAGCAAAAACAATTAATAATTTCCCTCATCATCTTCAACATTTTCTTCACAGTAATTTTAACCGATATAATATATGGGGTGGAGTTTTTGTTTACTCCTCCTTAGGTGAAGTCAACACTGCACAAATTCTTAAGTCCAAGACTACAATGATTTACATGGAAACAGAAATAAATTTTGATTATATCATTTCTGCAGTGCTGAAAAAAAAATAAATATTTTGGCATTATGTTCTTTCAAAGCATTTTCAAGATCTCAAAAACTTTTCATGCCAAAATAAACAGAAAATTTCCCATAATCCACTTGGTTACTCTTTCGGAATTTCCACACTTCTCAGATTTTTTAAAACAACCTTCAGATACTGTCAACATTTTTTCATTAAAGATAAGTATCATAGGGATAATAAAATGAAGATTTGAAAATTAAAATTATAATTATAAAAATGTCAAAAGATATAATTCCCTTTGTACAAAAATCATTATATCACAGCTCAACTTGGTCAATATTTAGCATATATCTCTAAAAAATTATTTAATAATAAGATATACAATTCTTTTATTAATTATAAATTTACCATCTTTAGATAAAATACTAATAAATACTAATATATAATATATATATATATATATATATATATATATATATATATATATATATATATATATATATATATATATATATATATATATATATATATATATATATATATATATATATATATATAAAATCCTCTCCTCTTTCAAGTTAAAATATACTTTAAAACTACTCAAATGGATAAAATATAAAAAGTTAAAATAGTTGGTTTAAGTTACAATACACATAACACCCATCGTAACGTAATCCCCATTAACTTAAAGTATTTTATCTATTTGAGTGATATATATTTTATTGTTGGTCATCGTCCGAGTCTTCTGCAAGTATTTTACTAAATCCAGATATATTATTTGCATCAAACGTGGGTTCAAAACATCTTTTGAAAAAGAACCTCTTTCTTTTAGCTGGTGGAGTGCCAGGTATATAGTCGTCCTCTTTTTCTTCCTCATGAAGAGCAGAAGAGCTTTCTCCAGGTTCCCTTTGACTAGTTCCTCCGTTACTAAAAGTACGTCCTAAAGATGTTTTCATTCTTTTGGTTTCTTGTAGTGATGACACTGACTGATCTGCCGTAAAATAAATTATAATTTATTAATGAATGTTACTTGTCTGTAAAACAAACTAAATTTGAAATTATTAAATATTAAAATTTATTTATCAATTGATGAAGTGTGTGTCGCATTAACATAATATATAAATTGAAGCAAAACAAAAGGATTTTGGACCAAAAACCTACAGACGTTTCAATTTTCTTTTATTACTTATAGAATTTTTTACTCTTACCAGAAAAGAAATTCAAAATCAGAAAAGTTAATACAATGTATATTCAGGAAATATTAATTTAAAATAATGAAGACAAGCGTTGAATTGTTCAGGATGTCAAATTGACAGTTCTGCATCACTCATATTGACTCTATTAGAAAATATTTAGACTACAAACCACTTCCATATGTTGAATAAGCAATAGTTTAGAAAAATATTAATAATTATTAAAATATAAGCACCAAAATTTTTAAACAAATTTTTTCATTATATATAAAATGAATTAACGAAAATATATATGAAACTACGAAAAAAAAAAAAGAATATTCATTTGCCAGCAACAAATGACAACATTGCACTTTTGTGCGTTTTCTGATAAAATATTTGACAGATTAAATTCACAATTTTACCTTAAATTTAAACTAACATTAGACAATCAGGGAGATGAAAATATTGCTTTGACGAGGAAATATGACAAATTGATTCAAATATGACAAAGTTACCTAAATTATTTGTTCTTTGGTTTCGCATTTGAAGCAAAATATTTTCTTGAGATGAAGGTAAACGAGAATTATTAAGATCTGGATTCGAATAACTCTGATTAATATCAATGCTATCTGAAATTCTTTTAAATGTGTTTCCTTTTGAGCTATTAAATCTATTTGGTGAAGATGATGATGATGATGGGATGCAATTTGTCTTCCCATTAACAACAGTGTTATTGCTCATCTTTCCATTTATTTGTGGTGCTTTGATCGAACTTTGTTGCGACACATCTACACCTGATGAAAGGGTTGCTAACACAAAAGTCGCTTCAAATGATGATGAATTTTCCACAGAAAAAATAATTGGGCTGAAAAAACATTTATATCAATAAGTACAGTAGTTGTTAAAAGCAATCACCACCAAATAAATAATAGTCTTTTAAAAAAATAAAAAAAAAACTACAAAAATTCCCTCAAGGTACTATGCTTAAATATGATATTCAAACACAACAATGAAGCTTAAAGCAAACAAAGTATATTTTTATTAATTTCACAAATAGTTTCTTAATTAATATTCTAATCATTTTGAATTTAGTGAAATCTTAAAATACAACAACTATTTGGATAAAACATAGATATGCATTACTTTACCATTTCGGAAAAAATATTGAAAAAAAATGTAAAAAATATATCAATTAGGTTAAAACAATTTGAGATATACATTTTTATTTATTTAAAATCATCATTTCCCTGTATATTTAATATTCCAATATTACAGTAATATTTAAGCATAAATACATAAAAGTAACCTTTCTAATACATTAGAAAAATACCTGCCAGGGTTGGAATAATGAAGACATATAGGTAAATTGGAAGGCTCACTAAAAGAAAGCAATGACCGTACTTCCTTCAAACAAAAAGTTACTTCGCAAGAATGGGCAATCGAATAACTGTCGAATTCATCTGCTTCTAAAGTAAGTTCGGTGTGAATTGCTTTTGCAGGATCTAAGTAATAATAAATATATAATTTAAATAATTCAATTTTGGACTTTTGATATTCTTTCATAGAAATAAACGTTCCTTTCATAGAAATAAACGTTCCTTTAAAAAAAAAAAAAAAAAAAAAAAAACTCCTTAGCACTTGTACAAATTAAAACAAACTGGCACATTCCTTGGGTGACAACTATATACTGTTTTATCATGTAAATAGTTCACTACACAATTAAATACATACTATAGAAATAAGTGACCTGATAAAGTCATCGTAAATGCAGTATAAATCTAAAATATTTACAGCAATACATCTGTGAAAGGGTTAGAGACCAACCCGAGAGCTGACGAAAATCAAAGCATAAAATTTTTTTATCTTTCAAATGCAACAAATACATAAATAACTGTACACCTACGGCGAATTCGAGTACAGTATATATGAATGACTTAAATATAGTAAATTAAAAAAACAAAACATACTTGGTATGAACTACTAACGGCAAATTGCAATAATAATAATCTAGCATGAATAGTTAGTCATTTAAATCATAAGAATAGTAATATAAATACATTTATTTAAATATATAAGAGATTAAATGTAGATTATAGTATAGAGATTAGTAAGGAAATTTTAATGTCTAAGTATATTTATATTTTTTTTAAAAGTTTTATGTACTTTCCTTTTTATTTCAAATCGAGCTTCTTGGTTAATTTAAATCTTTTTCTACACTTTTTCTTAATTATTATTATTTTTATTTTTGTAGTAGTATCTTTAAGACGATACAATATGGCTTTAAAATTTTATAAAAAGAAAATAAATAGTGAGTAGGCACTAAAGAACAAGTAACTAACAATTAACAAGAAAGTGATAAAAAAAAAATTAAAATTCAAAGTAGAGACAAAAGTAGCTAAAATTGTAATGAAAATGAGATTTTAGTTTTAGAGTAAGGTGACCATATTTTTCTGACCAAAAATCGGGACGATTCGGAACATTGCCGCTTCCCACCCCCCCTCTAAATACCATGCTCGTAAGGGTTTTAAGGGATGTATAAAGAAGAAATACGATTGTTGTTTCCAAAAACAAGTCATTCTACAAAAAAATTTATATATTTTTGTGATCTAATTTAAACAAAAGTTGGATAAAATAGTATTATCCGTCCCGATTTACCCTCCCAATAAAATCGGTACGGATGGTCACCTCATTTTAAAGGGGAAGAGAATGAAGCAAGGCATATTAATTTTGTAATATATCTATGTTCTTTTTCTTTCTTTTTTTTTTTTTTTTTTTTTCAAACCGAGTTGTAAGGTTAATTAGAATTTTCTGGTGTGCTCATTATTAATATTTTCCAATAATATAAATCTTTATTTTTTTATTAAAGAAGTATATAGAAAAGTAGTTGTAGTAATAAATACGAGAAGAAATTTTTAATAGTTATACACACAACACTCACATAAATATGAATTTGGTAAATTTAATTACAATCAAAAACGTTTGTATTTAGCACTTAAAAGCTTTTTTTTTTTTTTTTAGGAGCAAAAGAAAAAAATTACAGTCAGTCAGTTTAAATTCTTTGAAACAATTCAACAACGCATTTTTTTATTTATTTATTTATTTATTTTTTTTTTTGAGCAAGAACAAAAAAAATTATCAGAAAAAAACTTTCTCTACCTTATAATTCTATCAAATTTTACAAAATTAAAAGGATCAATAAAATATAATGTAAATAAATACCTGGGTCGTCATCGACATAATTTCTTATGTGCATTTTGAGTGGAGTTGCTGAAAGCGTAACTTCCTCTTGACTAGCTTGAAAGTTAATAAAAGCATCGTAAAGAACTCGAGATTGACTGGTGATGCTGTATTTGCAAGAATTTTTGTCAAAAACAACCTGGTAGAAAAACGTAATTTTTTTTTGTTTTTTGACAAGAATATATACAAAATAATTATTTTTAATTTGAAAAGTATAAGTACTGAACCAAGACTACGAACTTAAAAAACATTCTTTTGTTAAGCGAAAATAACATTTTAAACACAGTAATCATGAGAATATATATATATATATATATATATATATATATATATATATATATATATATATATATATATATATATATATATATATATATATATATATATATATATATATATATATATATATATATATATATATATGGATGGAATGAAGCATCGGTATATTTTTAGGTATCGGTTTCGGCATAAAATTACTGATACCAAATTTTTTTTTACCTGAAGAACAAAAATTATATATATATATATATATATATATATATATATATATATATATATATATATATATATATATATATATATATATATATATATATATATATATATATATATATATATATACTAGGGTTGGCCGAGCTCCGGAATTTTCCGCACCGCACCGCACCACACCGCACCAGGTCGTCGTGCACCGCACCGCACCAACTGTCATTCATTGCGCACCACACCGCACCGCACCGGAAGCAAAATGCTGTGCTCCGCACCGCACCGCACCAAAAGCTAAACTAAGCGCACCGCACCGCACCGAAATCAGCGCACCACGCACCGCACCGCACCGACATATACAAATGGCACAAATATATATATATATATATATATATATATATATATATATATATATATATATATATATATATATATATATATATATATATATATATATATATATATATATATATATATATATATATATATATATATATATATATATATATATATATATAGGGTGAGGGCGAAGCGCCTTCCGTAGCGATGCAAGTACCCTCCATTGGACATAACCCACGGAGTGATAGGATGGGCTAGACCATTCCGTTTCACTCTGCTGCCGCCATTTGGTTCGTTCATTTTCGCGTTTCACCTTCTCAGAGGTCTCTAGTGTACCTCCGCCTCACACTGGAGTGTCTATGCTCCAACTTCCTCTCCACCCCAATTCTTCACATGTTCCCACATTTTACAAGCGCTTACTTTTACATTACCTTTATAAAACAAAACAAATCTCAAAATAGCAAAACCCACAGCTGCCTCGGAGATGGCCTTAGGGGGATGAATCCAAAGAATGCCCCTCATCCACCCCTCATCCCATCATCACTTGGGGGTTGGTGGCCTCCTATGATGAGGATGGTGCCGCCATGACCCGGCGTCCGGCTTGCTCCGGTGCACGGTCTTCTTTTTTCATTAATTTCTGCAACATTCGCGGTCTTTGAAACATTCTTTTTTCAAATTTCCCCTTTGTCGAACACCGTCTCTCTTCTTCTAAACCTCATCTCTATTTTCTAACAGAAATTCAGGTGCATGAGTGTGCTGACAGGAAACCTTAATCTGTTACCTCCTACTGTCTATATCCTCATTTTCAGCCAAATGTGGTTGTTGCGCATATGTGCGCAACGATGTTATTTGCTCTCGAGTCTCTAATTTGGTGTCTCCTGAATTTTCTACCTTATGGCTTAAGCTCTCTTGCAATTTTACTATTAAATTTATTTGTTCTGTCTATTTATCTCCTAATTCTACTGACTATAATAAATTCTTCGACAATTTAAACTCCGAGATAGAGGACATTCTATCTTCTTCTCCTTTCTCTGAAATCATCATTTTAGGTGCTTTCAATGTTCACCACCTCGAATGGCTTTCATCTAGTTTTCATGATCCAGCCGGTGAACTCGCCTTCAACTATTCTATCCAGAACAACCTTGAGCAGTTGGTGCAACTCCCTACCCGTATCTCTGATCGCCTTGATGATGAACTCAACGTACTTGATCTTTTCTTAACCTCTTATACTTCTCTTTATACTGTTAAACTCTTTCTTTCTCTGGGTTCATCCGATCACCTTTTTTTTTTTTTTTTTTTTTTAACTCCGTATTATATTCTGTCTCTTCAAGTCTTCCACAAGAACGACCCCCGCCTTCGGCGAGGAGACGTTTGTGACACTTCGGTGCTGCTAGCTGGTCTGACTTGCGGTTGTACTTCTCTGATTTCCCATGGATTGATTATTGCTTTCGTGGGAGGGATCCCCCGGAGTGTGCTGAGAGCATAACTTATGTGATTCTCTCTGGCATGGAGGCGAACATTCCATATTCTTTCCCTTCTACTAAACCTAACAAACCTTGGTTTAACTCTACTTGTTCTCGCGCTATCCGCCGCAGTGACGGTGCCTTCAGAGATTACCGTCGTTTTCAAACTCCTCTAACCCATTCAACTTAAATTTCATCCCGGAATCGTGCAAAATCTATTCTTCGAGATTCCATAAACTCTTTTCTTCGTCGCAAATGCAATAATCTTTCTGGTTAATCTTCGTCTCGCCCTTTCTGGCATTTTGGAAAAAATGTCAACTCTAACTTTGCTTCTTCCTCTTTCCCTCCTCTAGTTTCTTCTGATGGTACAGCTGTCATTTTACCTTCTACTAAAGCTGAACTCTTCGCTCAAACTTTTGCTTCTAATTCTACCTTAGACGATTCCGGAGCTATTCCTCCTCCTTCAACCCCCTCCAACTCATTTATGCCTAATTATAATTTCTTCTAAAGATGTCATTTCTGCTCTTTCTGAGCTTAATACTAAGAGGCGTATGGTCTTGATGGTATTCCTCCTGTGGTTCTCAAAACTTGTGCTTCCGACCTTGCACCCTGCCTTGGCAAACTATTTCGTCTTTGCTTTTCTACTTCGACCTTCCCATCTTGCTGGAAACGTGCACTCATTCAGCCTGTGTCGAAGAAGGGGGACCCCTCTCAACCCTCTAACTATCGTCCAATTTCTTTAACCTCCATTTTTTCTAAATTTTTCGAATCTATCCTTAACAGGAAGATTTGGAAACATCTCAAATCTTCTAATCTTATCTCTGATCGCTAATATGGTTTTCGTAAAGAGCGTTCTACTGGTGATCTTCTTTCCCTACTTTCTGATTCTTGGTCCTCCGCTCTCCGGGGTTTTGGTGAGTCTTTTGCTGTGGCGCTAGACATATCGAAAGCCTTCGATAGAGTCTGGCACAAAGCTTTGATTTCCAAACTTCCCTCTTTCGGAATCTATCCTTCTCTCTGTGACCTTCTCTCTAATTTCCTTTTTGGTCGTTCTATAGCAGCTGTTGTAGACGGCCACCGTTCTTCCTATAAATCTATAAATAGTGGTATTCCTCAAGGATCTGTCCTATCCCCAACTCTTTTTCTAATTTTCATAAATGATCTTCTCTCTATTACTTCATCTTCTATCCACTCCTATGCCGATGACTCCACCCTTCATTATACTTCAATATGAAAGACGTCAAACCCAACAGCAGTTGATTGATTTAAGAAGGATAGCCTTGGAGCAATTGACCTCTGATCTTTCTCGTATTTCAAATTGGGGCAGAGGAAACATGGTCGTTTTCAATGCCTCAAAAACTCAATTGCTCCATCTTTCTACTCGACATAATCTTCCACACAACTATGATATCTTCTTCGAAAACACTCAGCTCAAACCTACATCTGTTCTCAAAATTCTCGGTGTTTCTTTTTCTCGTGATCTTTCTTGGAAACATCACATTACTTCTCTCTCTAAACAAGCTTCTAAGAGGTTGGGTGTTCTGAGGCGCCTTCGTAGTTTTTTTACGCCACCCCAGTTGGAAACATCTCCATTCTTCTAATCTTATCACTGATCGCCAGTATGACTTTTATAAGAAACGCACTACTGGTGATCTTCTTTTCCTTCTCTCTGACTGTTGGTCCTCTTATGTTCGGCATTTCGGTGAATCCTTTTGCTGTCGCACTGGACATATCAAAAGCCTTCGATAGAGTCTGGCACAAAGCTTTGATTTCTAAACTACCATCTTTCGGTATCTATCCTTCTCTCTGTGATCTTATCTCTAATTTTCTTTCTGGTCTTTCTATAGCAGCTATTGTAGACGGCCACCGTTCTTCCTTTAAATCTATTAATAGTGGTGTTTCTCAGGGTTCTGTCATATCTCCAACACTTTTTCTTCTTTTCATTAATGATCTTCTCTCTATTACCTCATCTCCTATCCGCTCCTGTGCTGATACTCCACCCCTTTTCTCTTTCCAGATTGAAAGCCGTCCCTCCCAACAGCAGTTCACAGACTCTAGAAGGGTAGCCTTGGAGCAACTAATCTCTGATCTTTCATGTATTTCAAATTGGGACAGAGAAAACATTGTTCTTTTCAATGTCTCAAACACTCAGTTTCTCCATCTCTCCACTCGACACAATCTTCCACACAGCTATGATGTCTTCTTCGAAAACACACTACTCAAACCTTCATCTCTCCTTAATATTCTTGGTGTTTCTTTTTCTCATGATCTTTCATGGAAAGATCAAACTATTTCTTTTTCTAAACAAACTTTTAAGAGGTTGGATGTTCTGAGGCGCCTACAGCATTTCTTCAATCCAATTTCTCAACACTATAGGGGTGTTGTTCGTACTTGTATGGAGTACGCTTCGCACATCTGGGGTGGTTCCACTCATACAGTTCTCCTCGAGAAGGGGGAGTCTAGGATTTTTCGTCTCACCAACTCTCCTGCTCTTACTAACTCTCTCCAATCTCTATCTGCCCGTCGAATTGTTGCATCACCCTTTCTTTACTATCGCTATTACAACGGACACTGCTCTTCTAAACTCTCTCGTCGCATATCTCCCCCATTGAGAAGAGCTCGTGTGACACGTCTTTCTACACAGTCTCATCCTTTCTCTGTCCAATTCTCCGACCCCAGACTTAACCGCTATGCTCATTGTTACATATACTCTACTGATAAAGTCTGGAACACACTTCTTTTATCTGTTTTCTCCACTTCCTTTGACTTGCATTCTTTGTTGTTCTCCTTCGGTCAAGATAGGATTTTTCCAGTTCCGGCGGAATTTGCAAGGCCTTCGACCTTTGCCCGCTGGAGGATATATATATATATATATATATATATATATATATATATATATATATATATATATATATATATATATATATATATATATATATATAGTCAACAGCAATTAATTAACGCTAGGAGAGTGACCCTGGAGTAGTCAACCTTTGCTCTTTCTCGCAGAGGATAGAGAAAATATGCGAATTTTTAATCATCAAAACTCTGATCCTCTATCTTTCTACTCGATACAATTCTACAGAAATCAAACTTTCGTCTGTCCTTAAATATTCACGCTATTTCTTTTTCTCGTTATAACTTTATAAAGGATTACAATACTTCTCTATGAAAACAAGCTTCTAAGATGCTTAATGTTCTGGGGCTCCTTCGAAATTTGTCTACTTTTCACAGATGCTTTTGAAAAGATGGAGTCTGTCTTTTTGTCTTATCAGTTCTTTCTTACTAATTCTCTCCCAACTCTGCTCGTCTTTTGAGCTCTACAGTCGCATACCTCCTTCAATGAAATAGGCTAGTGTGACACGTCTTTGTACAGTCTTTTTCAGTTTTTTGTCAAGGAAATTTCGAGAGGTAGTGAGGAAGGTGCAAGAAAGATAGTAACTTTAACTCTTCTGTCAGGATACCTTGAAAATATGAACAGTTTCAATAATAATATATATATATATATATATATATATATATATATATATATATATATATATATATATATATATATATATATATATATATATATATATATATATATATATATATAATCTGACGAACAAATGATCATCGCAGTATACATCAACTTCGGTGCGGTGCGCACCAGAGGCCGCACCACGCACCGCACCGCACCTCTAATTTTCCTTTGCGCACCGCACCGCACCGCACTTTTATTTTTTCTTTCGCACCGCACCGCACCGCACGCAAACCGCACCACGCACCGCACCGCACCGCATCCGGTGCGTCGGCCAACCCTAATATATACTCTGGAGGACATGGGCCAGAGCTCCATCAGAGTTATGGAAATACCGGAAACCTGGTCAAATTCCACCAGAGCTGGAAGGAAGTCAACATCATAGCCAGTTAAAGGCCAACGTGTCTCAAAACACAATGTTTGAAAGTGTGCAAGCCAAAGGAAGTTGGAAAACAGATGAAGGGAGTGTGTTCCAGATTTTATCAGTTGAATACATGTAAAATTGAACATACCTGTTAGGTCTGTTGTTTGAGAGTTGGACAGAGAAAGATGGAGACTGTGTAGAAAAGCGTGTAGCTCGAGCCCTTCCTAGTGGAGGAGGTATGCAACGAGAGAGTTTAGAAGAGCAGTGTCCATTGTAATAAGAAAGTATAGAGAGAATGACAACCAACAATTCGACAAGCATTGAGACTATAGATAATTAGTGAGAGCGTAAGTTAAGACGAAAAGCCCTAGACTTCACTTTTTCATGGGTAGCTGTATGTAGATGTATGACGAAAACTTCATAAAGGGCCGAAAAACGCCCCTATAAATGTGTTCCTTCTAAGAAAGATCACGAAAAAGAAACACTAAAAAAATTAAGGACGGACGAATGTTTAAGTTGTGTGGAAGGTTGTGTCAGTAAAGAGATGGAGGAACTAATTTTTGAGGCATTGAAAAGAATCTTATTTTCTCTTCCCCAGATTGAAATACAAAAAAGGTTAGAGGTCAGTTGATCCAAGGTCATCATTTTTGCGTCAATTAACTGCCGTTGGGGGTGGTCTTTCAAACTGGAAGGAGTAATGAAGTGTGGGGGTCATTAGCATATAAGTGGATACGTGATTAAGTAATTGGAAGAAGGTCTTTAAAGGAAGAACTGCTGTAGAACAACCGGAAAGAAAATTAACGAGGATAAATTCCGAGAGAGAGAGTTTAAAAAAATCAGAGATTTGTGCAACAACCTATCGGAGGGTTTCGATATTTCTAGAGCGACACCAAAAAATTACAGAAATGCTGAAGAGTGGAGGACCAAGAGTCATAGAGAAAGAAACACCAGAACTTTTTCACGAAAGCCATAATGGCGATCAGAAACAAGATTAGAAGATCTGAGATCTTTCCAACTCTAAACAAGAAACTTTAGAACGAACAGAGGTTGAAGAAATGGGACGGTATCTGAAGGGTTGGAGAGGTCCCCCTTTTTCGGCAAATGCTGAATGAGAGCACGTTTCCAGCGAGAAGGGAAGGTTGAAGTAGAAAGACAGAGACGAAATATTTTGCCAAAGTAGGGTGCATGCTAAAAAGCACAAATTTTGATAACCATAGGAAGGTTACCATCAGTACAGTACACCTTCTTAGTGTAATGCTAAGAGAAAGCAGAAATGGATTTCTTTAGAAGATAATACAATTGTAAACATAAATGAGTTGGGGGGAGGGTTGAAGAATGTATAGCTCCAAAATCATCTAAAATTGAATTAGTGTCAAAAAGATTTAATTTTTGAAGAAGGTAAAACGGTAATTGTGCTGAAAGAAAATACTATTGGAGGGAAAGAGGAAGAGGCCAGGTTAGAGTAGCCACTTTTTGAAAAATGAATGAAAGAGAGGAAGAAGAAAAAGAAAAATTATTGCACTTTGTTTTGAGAAATGAGTTTTTGGTGTTACAAAGAATAAGAACAGATTTTGCATGATTTCCTGAAGTTTGGAAATACGTTAATTCCTGAAAGCAGCATCCCTGAGGCAAATAGCAATAGAGTACAAAAAAAATAAATCTAAGTTAAACCAAGGTTTGTAAGGTTCAGTAGAAGGGAAAGATTATAGAATGTAGTCTCCATGCCGCAGTGAATCACCTCGGGAACGCGCTCTGCACACTCCGATGGACCCCTTAAACGGAAGTAATCATTCCACAGGAAATCAAAGAAGTACGACCGAAAGTCCGACCAGCTTGGGCATCGAAATGTTATAAACCTTTCCTCGAAAGACGGGAAAGTCTTCCTTGTGGAAGACTTGAAAAGATAGAAGAGGATACAGAGATAAGAAAGCGATCGGAAGAACCCAGAGGAGGATACAGTTTGACAGTATAAGGAGAAGGATTAGAAGTTTTAAAAAGGTCTAGAATGTTAGGTTTATCTACAAGACGATTAGGGATACTAGTAGGGAACTGCACCCACTACTCAAGGTCGTTTTGGATGGAAAATTGAAAGGAACGTTCACAGGCTGTATATGAAAACTAAAAGAAAGTCATTGGCGGCAGTGAACATTGAAATCATCTAATATGATAATTTCTGAGAAAGGAGAAGAGAGAATTTTCTAAATTTTGGAGTTTAAATAGTCAAAGAATTTAGGATACTCAGTAAATTAAGAGATAAATAAACATAACATGAATTTAGATGAAGACTGGCAAGAGAGCTTTAGACACAAGGTGGAAAATTTAGAAGACTCCAGATTAGAGACACGAGAGTAAACAAAATTGTAGCGTACATATACATAACAACCTCCTTTGGCTGAAAATTTAAAATAGTGACAGTAAGAGAAAACAGAAAAAGGGTTTGCTATCAAAACATCAAGAATAAGTGGTTAGGTCTAAAAGAAGAGAGGTGGTGTTCAACAAAATGGAAATTGTATTGAAAACTGCGAATGTTGCAAAAATTAATTAAGAAAACAGACCATGCACTAGGGCAAGTCAGATGCAAACTCTTGGTGACACCAACCCTATATCACCTATCAACAGGTTTGTTTAGCAATGTGACTACAAAATAACAAGGTATTATAGATTTTCAATCTTGTTTTAACCTATGAGATCAGTAAAAAAAAATTGGTATTGGTATCGGTACTCGGTATTGGTATTGGGTTGTTTAAAATTATCATTGTAGGTTAAAATTTTGGTATCACTTCATCCATAATATATATATATATATATATATATATATATATATATATATATATATATATATATATATATATATATATATATATATATATATATATATATATATATATATATATATATATATATATATATATATATATATATATATTATAAGTAAAAAATTCAACTTTTTGATGGATAAATAACAGTGAAACTTGGAGGAGCAAGTTTATAAAGTCTGTGAAAAGACTTACTTTTTTTCGTATTATATTCCTCGACTATTACCTGTAATGTTTCACATTCAATAAATGATAAATTATAGGTTTTATGAATTCCATGTCTACACATCATGTTCACTGCCAGTCTGTCTTCTTCAGGGTCTATTATCAAGCGACATTTCTCCACAATTCGATCAATGTTGTTAATTGATTTGAAAGCATTTAAGCAGGCCTGAAAAAGAAAGATAAAAATTTAAATTTAAAATTTAAATTTTTTAAATAACTTCTGTAGTTAACTGCAAATTAAACCTGTATCAATTTAAATAAAAATTCAAACTTTAAAAATTTAAACCCAGTCAAAAGCACTGAAATTTTAGGTTAAAAAAAATAGATATAAATTTAATTGAGGTTTATTTAATTACAGTATAAGGAAGGAGTAGAATAGCCAACATTCACTTAAATTAATGATTATATGCTTATTCTCTGGAAAAAAAAAAAAAATCAGAAAATTACAGATTTTGTATAATAAAAGTTTTAAAAAAGTAGAAAAATTTTGAATTTTGAATTTTTTTTTTCTGATTCACAACTGTGATTCAACAGATTTACCTAGGTAAGACCCTAAGGTAAAGTTTGAAAAAATGGGGGCTATAAAATTATCAATATAACCTGCATTTATACATATCACTGCTATGTTATTGCTATATCAAATTTGTATCATTTAGCTACATTGTTTCAAAATTATTTTGTTGTTTATACTTTCAGTCACTATGGGTTAAAGATCAGCTTCAGCAGCATGGAAGTACTTTACAATGTTTTAGGATAGGCTTCAAATAGCTAAATGTAACATCTGCAGTCAAGAAATTAGAAGAGGATCTCCGGGTGCCCCAAGTAAATCTTTATGGGGGCATCTGAAATCAAAACACAAAGATGAACATTCATTAGCAGAAAAGGAGTGGTCAAAAGAAATAGGAAAGAAAAATAAAATATTGAAAAATCAATAAAAAAAATCTTAATTTTCTTATATTTTGTTTGAAAAATAAATTTTATTATTTGACTGACTGAGCTGAAATTTTCAGGGTATATGCATTTTTTTCCTGAAGTTCTAAGTTAATTTCGAGCGTTTTTCTGAGTCTATAACGGTTTGAAAGTTATTTGTACTCAAATTTGAAAAAAAAATGAATAGCGGGGTCAAACCACTGGTTCCCATGAGCTAAAAATTTAAC
Source organism: Armadillidium nasatum (assembly GCA_009176605.1). Lineage (NCBI taxonomy): Eukaryota > Metazoa > Arthropoda > Malacostraca > Isopoda > Armadillidiidae > Armadillidium > Armadillidium nasatum. The sequence goes on from SEYY01020048.1 coordinate 263,618, forward strand.
TGAATAATCTTAGCCCCAATTTCTTGCATCAGTGTGAACAGATTTTTGATAGAAAAAAAGAAAAAGAGTTATAGGTACTTGAATTTTTTTTTTTTTTTTAAATTTTGCAAAAATCGAACCCTCCTGGAGAAAAAAATTATTTAAAAAAAAAACCTACCTATTAATTTTTTATTTTTGGATATTGTTTACAGGAGGGACAGAGCTACAACTTTTATTTAGTACATTATTAAATGGTATTTGTTTGAAGCGCGATATTCTCAAACTTTGGGAATTTTTGAAATTTGGTCAAAAATGGACCTTTTTTGAGAGGCTGTATCTCGAAACCAACGAATCGCATCGAATAAAGTATAGAGAGGAATTTGTAACCCCATTCCTTCTCTAAACACCCACCAAAAATAAGAAATGAAAATTTTTTTTGTTTTTTTGTTTTTTTTGTCCAAAAATTATTTATATATATATATATATATATATATATATATATATATATATATATATATATATATATATATATATATATATATATATATATATATATATATATATATATATATATATATATATATATATTTTTGATAGTTGGTCAGTTTTGGGCTTATAACATTTTTTTTTTTATAATTGTGGGAACAAAAGTGTGTTAGAAGCTTCTGTTGCTCATAGAATTCTGAATATACAGTCCAAATTTCAGAACATTCCGAAAAGTGGTTTGGCCCCAGTATTCATTTGAAAAAGGGTAAAATTTCCAAAAAAGAAAAACAATTTTAACCATTATAAACTCAGAAAAACGCTAGAAATGACTTTTTTTTCACGAGGAAAAAAAGCTATATATATTGAAAATTTCAGAAGAATCTGCTGAAAATTAAAAAAAAAAAAAAATTTTGAAATTGGACTATCCTTTTAATAATTTGCCTTTTTAACAACAACAGGCAAACTTCATTTTCCCAGATTTTTAGCTGGGGACCCAGTCAGTCCATATCTGCATCCTTATCATTATCAATTTGTGCAGTGTTTCACTCCCGTGAATTATGCCCCCTGAATGCAGTTTCGTTAGTGGCCTCATCAATATTGACATCTAAACAACATTGTGCCATCTCTTGATTTCATTTTCTGTGTAAAATCAAACAATATCTTACCTTCATGGCTACTTTACACTTAAAGTTTTCTTCTTGCTGTGCATCCAGAACTTTAAAGTCAAAGAGTGAAAAAAAGGATGATTTGAAAAAATAAGACCCAAATGCAGACCTTGATGAATTTACAGTTCGAAAATACACACCTAAGGAATAATAATAATAATAATTAGGAAACATCTAATTGAACTTTTACTCTTGTTAAATAAGCCCAAAAAAGTAATGAAAATTAAGTATGAGTCATCTTAGTTTTAATTACAATAATTTTTCACCTCCAAATATTAAAAGGCTTTAAAAATTTTTGAGAATTTACACAAAAGAAATATTTAATTATTAAAACTTTTACTAAAACTTTAAAGGAAAACTGTCATTTGATTTCTGAAGGGGTAAACTGAAATGCCTTTTCAGTTAAGTAGCTTATCCATAAAGTAAATTTCTTTTCTTTCCACTTTTAGTTTTCCCCAAATGCTTTCATTTTCTGGTACAATTTTACAGTTGGGTAGACTGATATTACCCTCAATATAAAGTGAAGTTTCTATTTAATACATCTATGGTACTTAAAAACTTTTGTAAATATGATTCAGTTATTAATTACACTTTGGAGTTAGCTTAGCAATTTGCTTAATAACAAACATTTAAATATTATACTTATAATGATATACTGAATAATACAATCTTCATCTAGAATTTATGGTAAGTAGTGAGGCATGAAAAGTTACAACAAAAAAATTAAAAAATTAAATATACATATGTGATTTGGAATAATTAATCATATATAATATATATATATATATATATATATATATATATATATATATATATATATATATATATATATATATATATATATATATATATATATGCAATAGATCAGCTCTAGCCTTTCTAAACCTATGATGTGCTAGATATAAAAACAGGAATTCTTACCTTCTTTCTTTTATTTTCTCTTTTTTTTATATTAATCTTATTTTGTTGGGGTTTTAAATACTCTTACTTTGGTATTCTTTTATTTTCATTTATTATATTTTACAAAGGTTTTTTTCAGTATATCACAGCATTCGCGTGTGTTATTTTCAACAAAATTTCAAAATCTAAATATTGCTTATCATGATATGATATATCATATACCAACAGAAACAGCACTGTAATAATCGATATATCATTCTATAGTCAATATATTATTCTAAATATTATTGCAAACTACAAATATAAAAAAATCTATATAATTTTCATTTATATATATATATATATATATATATATATATATATATATATATATATATATATATATATATATATATATATATATATATATATATATATATATATATATATATATATATATAATCTTACCAGTTGTTGTTGGTTCAACAAATAATTCATCACCAATTTCGTGCAAGTGAATGAATTGCTCGAGCAAATACTAAAATAAATAAATAAATAAATAAATATATATATATATATATATATATATATATATATATATATATATATATATATATATATATATATATATATATATATATATATATATATATATATATATATATATATATATATATCAGCTCTGACTCTGCCTTTGGTTTAAAGATTTTCCTAATTCCTTATACACTTGTATTTAGGTGTTACTGCCACTCAGGAACATCAGACTTGAAAATTTAGAAAATATATATATATATATATATATATATATATATATATATATATATATATATATATATATATATATATATATATATATATATACAGGGCTGGAGAGCTTATGAAATTTGCTTCAGCCCCCGGCTCCATCTCCAGAGCCATTTCAGATGTGGCTCCAGGTCCTGAGCATTGATTTGAGTGGCTCTGGCTCTACCTTTGGTTTAAAGATTTTCCTTATTCCTATACAGTTGTATTTAGGCATCAGCCCAAATGCAATTCCGCAGCAATTTGAACTGGAAAAAACTTTTCTTGCACAACCCAAAGTCCCAATTTTTTTTTTTTTAAATCAACACAACCAGATTTATAAAACAAAATGTACTCAGCAAAAGAAATAAATAATAATTTTAAATTTTTTTCAAAATGAATTTGTTTTAAGAAAAAGTATGGCTTCAATTAAATTATCTTTCAATGAGGCTCATTAGTCTAACAGAATTATTCGAAGGGGCAAATATAGACATTCCACACTAACTTGTGTTATTGGCATTGAAGTTCCTGTATAAGCAACATTATGTATTATTTTTGGGTAATGTGGAATCATTTTTAAGGCATTTAGCTTTGATGATCTACCTATTCTCTCTATAACAGACAAAGTATGAGATATATCAAGCTTAAATTTAGAAATAGGAAGTCCTCATGTACTATATATTTTCTTTCAGTCCTATGCAGTCCCCAATAACAAAAATAAAGTTAATCAAGAAAACCAGGGTATTGTATAAAAAAAAATATATAAATAATGATCATTAATTATTAACTTATACCCAAACACAGTGAGTCAAGAGTTAAGTTGGGACCAAAGGTTAATTAATGAATAAATTTTCACTTTTTTTTGTTAATACTTTCCTGAAGCTATTTGTAGATTCAGGGACCAGAGCCCTATACTCCCAAGAAGACTACTGGTTTCAGGCTTCTTTTAATAATTTAATAGAGATACATTATGGAAAAGTAAGTTTTCACTTTTTAACTTAACTCTTCTTAGCCGGGATCTTAATTCTCTCTGCCCAAAGTAGCTTGATTAGTTGTCTATTATTTCATTCTTTTCTTCTTTTGTAACCATTAGGTCAAAAATCAACCTAACTTACCTCACTGTGATTAATTTATATATATATATATATTTTATATATATATATATATATATATATATATATATATATATATATATATATTATATATATATATATATATATATATATATATATATATATATTTTATTTTTTTATTTCAAGTTTAGTTATATGGACAAGTTAATAAATTTTTGAAAACAAATATTAATTTAACAAAGAGCCAAATATAGTAATATATAATTAAGTACAAAAATATAAGACATTATATATTTTTATAATCTGAAAATTTAATTCTTATAATTAAGAATTTTATTTTTCCGGATATCTTGCTGGATATCCGAATATTAAAAAAAAGATGGATAACTGGATCATAACTGGATATCCAGTCCATCTCTAGCTGAAGGATGGTTTACATTAAGCTCATTAAGTACATTAAGTGTTTGGCACTATGCTATCTCCATTCGAATTGCTATTTTAATCAATGTTATCTTTCCTCTACTAAGCTGTACATCATTCAGTGTAATCCGGTACATAGGATCAATTTAGACTGCAGCAAATAATACTTCATTATTAAGAACTTTCTTTTTCCATTGACACTTTAATTGCATCTGTAATTGTTCCACCTTTTTCAGAAATATCAGCATGAAGTGTTTGCCACTCTTTTAATATTTGTCACTAAGAATGGATGATGAAGGATTGCTTCAAGCCTTTCTACTTCACACCACTGAAAATCAGTCACTGTTGTGTGTGAATGAGTGATGTCAATTAATGTATTCTTTAATTCTAAAAGGCGCTTAATTATTAGATAAGTACTGCCCCACCTAGCTGCTTTGTCTATGATAGCAACTTTTCCTCCTTTACATTTTAATATAGCTTCAACTTTTGGTGTTCATGCAGTCACAGCAATTTGACATTCATTAGCTATAAGAGTATAGACTTTAATAAATACAAACACTATTATACTCATTTATTTACATAAAAAATTCTTGATATAAATATGTAATTCAAATACTATAGTTTTAAAAAATGTTCCTTGAAGATTTATATATCTTTTGGAATATTATGAAATTCAAAGTTTTAATCCAAGAAATTAGAAAGTAGGGTCAGTAAGAAGTCACATGGGTCTATCAATAGTATTATCTTAATAAAAAAAAAAGAAATAAAGTTACAATTTCCTTTAAATGGCTTGTCTTGAATTTAAATTTTTATTTTGCAAAATAAACTTAAATATAATTATATAAGCAACATGAAATTTATAAAGCTAAATAATAAAATTATCAACTACTTGCTAATATGTAAAACAAAGTTATTAATACCTTACAGGATTGCTAAAAACACTTAATGGTATATAACCTTTAAATACTACATCAATTAAACTAGACTTTATCACCTATATATTGATGTAATATTTTCTTAAAGGTTAATTTACTATCATTATAGTAAAATATTTTACAACAAAAATATTTTTTAATTTCTAGATACTTTTTTTTCTTTTTTACTATGATCTCTGGTAAGCCTAATATGATCTAATGAAAAGAACTTACATCCACACTCAATTAATTTAAACATTTAAAAAACCTAAATTTTTTTATGGAAAATTTTCCCAGTTCTTTTGGCCTATCCTTGAAACTTTTACTTTTAAATCTAAAAATTATTCTTGTTACTCTGCGATGTACCACCTACAGAATATTAACTTTTCATTGATAAGGAGCTCAAACCTGAGTGCAGTACTCAATAAATGATCTAACATAATTAGTCTTACTAATTATTTTCTTACTTTTATAATTAACATTGTAATTTATATCCCTTTGCATTTTGTTAGCTCTACTCTGCTCTGACACTTTCAAGAAACTACTGATAATCATATTCAAATCTTTTCCTTTATCAACTGACTTGAGTAATTCCCCATCATTTTTTATTGATATTTTTATTAGAATCCACTTGAAAAATCTGTTTGTTTTTTTTTAAATTCATTTGTCATTTGTTTATTTAAATCACATTCAACTCTTAAACAACCTTCAACACTTTTAACAACATATAGCAACTTTGTGTCATCAGCAAACTTAGAAATAAGTATTTTATTTTAATCCCTTTTCTATATCATTGACATATTTGTAACTGAAAATACCTCAGAACAGAACCGATTTTGTGGAACACTTCACTGTATCAAATGTCACAAGCTCCCATGATGAAATTTTATTTACTACACACAGTCCCCTATCTTTAATTCAACCATTCCTGTTTCCAATTGTGAGCAACCTTAAACCACTGAAACTTGTGAATCAGCAATTTCTAAACTGAAAGACATGGCCTATACATACGTTATTGAAAATAAACAAACCAACAATTGGGTAAATGAACGAAATAATTACTTTTGATATTTAATCCTGGTACAACACACTTCATTCTCTTGAAAACGTCTTACACCAGAACTTCTAAAAGTTAAACAGAACAGTTTAATAAACTAAAATCTACCAAATTTTTTATTAATAATTTTCAATCACAAAATTTATTTTTATTAATTATTTTATTTTCTACAACCTATTCTTAATTTTACATTTCAGCGACGATCGTGGATTGCATTAGCCAACCTGTAGGAATTGGTAATGCCGAAAGAGTAGTGAGTACTAATATATATCGATATTGATATTTTTTAGGATAGAACATAGACTTTAACTAAAAGTCTATGGGATAGAAGCATAGACTTTTTAACCAAAGTCTATGGATAGAAGCCAATATATCGATTTATCGATATCTTATCCTCAGTATCGAATCATCGTTTGTTTTTTTTTTTTTTTTTTTTGTTTTTTTTTTATTACTTCAAGAAATATGAAGCAGTTTTCCAGTTTTCTGCTCATTTATTGTGTATTTTTCATGTGCGTGCATATTAGATGATGTGACATTTTGTGTGACTCAGGAGAGGACGGAAGGTCAGATCATTTAAGTAAAGTAGAGGCAAAGTTTAATTAGATTACATTACTATTAACGAAAAATGTTTATACCAAAGCTAACCTAATAATAAGTTACAGCAATCTTAAAAAATCATAGTAAATATATAACTTAGATAACATTTGTTCAAAAATTGCTTAATTAACGACATGATAATTTATATGCTTAATATAGTATAAAAACTGTTTACATGCTTTCGTTATTTTATCTAGTCAAAGTTCTCCTTTATATTGGAGAAATTCAACTTCATAAGAGTTTTTAAAGTTGGTTTTTTTTTTGTATCAGTATGGCACTCTGGCACCTAAACAAGCTGTTGGTTAAAGAATAAGCACTTTTTCAAATCATTTGTCGCGCTCAGACGTTTTTATAAAATGTAACTATTTTAAATTACTTGTAGCCTCATGGTAGTTATATTTTTATTCTTTAATCCTTAGAGTAGGAACCTTTAGAGCTTTGTAAGAGAAGTTAGATCACAACTAGACCAAGTCAACCTGATATTTTGTTTTGCTATTTTGAATTAGATTAACTTTTTTATTATGCTCAGGTTGAGTTAGTGAATTACCTTTAACTTGAGTTTTATGTTTGACATGACTTTCACTGTTTAACTGGGCCTTAGTTTTTGAGAAGAGTTTTAGGATTCTTGCACTGGGTTTAAAATTTAAATTTTAAAATTTATTTATCAGCTTACACAAAATAAGCCGAACGTCCAAGTTAATATCTTGGAAATAAAGTAAATCCAAAAAATTCCTCCTTTTATTTTAACTATTTGAGGAATATTTACAACGGTGATTTTTTTTTATTAATTTGTAGGCTAAATATAATAAAATTAGGCTTATTCTTGGCAAAGCAGCCACTGATCTGCACTAAGCGCTTTCTGGGGTTTCAGCGCCATATAAATTTCCAACACTTGTTCATTACAAGTCTTCAAGCATGAGTGGGACACTGTTACTAAATCTCCCAGTGACTGTAAATAACTCGAAGAAAGTCACCCAAATAATGAGAAACAAGTTCTCCCTTGGTATAGAAAACTAATAGCGTAATCAATCACAAACTTACTCGTTAACTATATTAAGGAACCAGTCAAAATGTGGTTGGAGAATATGTAAAGAAAGAAAAGAGATTAAAAAAATGACAAGAAGTGTCTTATCTCTATGTGTGATGTGAATAACAGACAGAGAGGATAGAGCCTAACCAAATTTTAGCCTAACCTTAATGTAACTGTTAATAAAGAGAGTACCTAAAAAAAGTGACTAAAAGAGTGTGTGCTGTAAAGCAGCAAGTAATAATGAAGTGTACAATATGTTATGCTAATCTTCGTAACCGATATTTATACAAATTTCTTTTACCAAAGACCAGAGCTAGATGTATACAGCCATGATAAAATTTTGTGTGGTTTCCTTTTCCTTTTTTTTTTTTAATTTTTTTATTTTTTTATTTATTTATTTTTTTTTTTGTATAATGAAAAGATCCACTTAGCCCTCTTTAACTATAACTTCTGGACATTTTCCGCTTTTTTGCTTATTTCCCCGTGAACAAATGATTATAGTTTTTTTTAATAAAACTGTAACAAATATTCACGTAGCAATAGAACAATAAAAATGAAAAACAACAGTTATATCAAAGTCTCTCCTAAAGGTGGAAATTATATATAGGAGAAGATACAGAGGAATATTGAAATAAAGGTGAGTAGATGTAAAATTAAAATATTTATCTGAGGTAGAGATGTGCTTCAGAATGTAACTTAGAATGAGAGTGCTTGTATAATTTACTTTATATGTGTATAACCCATAAGATGAAGGAAAAATGCAATAATTAATAACAAATAATAAAATTTCGACTTAGATTTAAGTGTCTATATATAATGGTAGACGAATACATATATTTACGCAAGATTGCAATCAGCTGATTTACCATTTAAAATATTAATAAGCAATCAATTGACGACTCGGTCACAAAATTTCATCTGCAGCCAAAGACTCTGCAAACGAGTCAGCTTAAAAGAGCAAAAGACTCGCAAATGGAAATTCTCAAATATTAATAATTTTACTTATTTAAAATGAAATGATTTTATAATTACAATTAATTTAATAATTAATAATTATATAATTATTTATAAAATTACTATGAAACCATCAGTAAAAAAAATTAGATGATCTCAAAGTAAATTTAAAAGAATAAAAAAAACTGTAAGCAAAGTTTGCTGTAAGCGAGTGAATGAGTGGAAAAAGTGACACAATTTTTTCCGCAAATTACTTTTCCGTCTATGTTTGAAACTTAAAAGACACTCTCGCTGTTATTTTGCTAGCAGAATTATGCGGATTGCCTTGGTGAAAGGTTCAAGAATAAAATTTTAATTATATTTTTTATCTGCAATGATAATCACAATGGAATTGTTAGAATTAAAATAAATAATTCCAAAATGAAAATTAAATATGATTCAATTTATTTAAGGAAAGGATCCAATGTTGAAAAAAAATTATTTTCATCCGATTCTCCTGAAAATTTTAGTATAGTTAGCTTTTCCCGAAGAAAATAACTTCATTCCTAACGTTTTTAAGAGTGATTAACCCGTTTAAAATTTTTTGTTTGAAAATTTAAGGAATGTTTAAATCTAGAGTGAGGCCAAGTCAAATATTTTTTTGTCTAAAATTTGGTTTGTATATTCCAAACTCTACTGGCTACAAAAGCTTTCAACAGTTTTCTTCTCTGCTTAACAGAAAAAAAGTTTTATCAAAGTTTACTTTGACTTAACCGCTGTGCCTAATCTTACATGTACTCTACTGATAAAGTTTGGAACACACTCCCTGAATATATATATATATATATATATATATATATATATATATATATATATATATATATATATATATATATATATATATATATATATATATATATATATATATATATATATATATATATATATATATATATATATATATATATATATATATATATATATATATATATATATATATATATATATATATATATATATATATATATATATATATATATATATATATATATATATATATATATATATATATATATATATATATATATATATATATATATATATATATATATATATATATATATATATATATATATATATATATATATATATATATTATATATATATATATATATATATATATATATATATATATATATATATATATATATATATATATATATATATATATATATATATATATATATATATATATATATATATATATATATATATATATATATATATATATATATATATATATATATATATATATATATATATATATATATATATATATATATATATATATATATATATATATATATATATATATATATATATATATATATATATATATATATATATATATATATATATAGTAACCACACACAAGGTAGTAGAAATACAGATTAACTGAAATAGTAGTCAAAGTTTATAGTACTGAAGCACTGAAATCAAATAATAAACCTGAAAATATTTGTAATTTTGTAATTTTTAAAGTTTTTTGGTCGTTGGCTATCAGATAAATTTTTATAATTTACTTGGTTAGCAACGAGTTTAACTTTGTTTAGTATACTGTTCCAAAGACATTGTTTTCTACCTCTCCTAAATGATAAAATAAGAATTTATTTTCAAAATTTCGAAAAATATAGGGTTTAAATTATTTATATTTATTTTTATGTTTTCCTTGTTTATTAATTGTTAAGTTATTGATTTATTTAGTTTATAGGGATTAAAGAATAATTGACTTGCTGTTTAGATGTAATTCTTGCCTTATTTGGACATAACTTCATTTCGTTAACCCGATGTCAGAGAGTTGTGGAAAATAATTTGGGTTATGGTTTTAGAGAAGGTAGATGGTATTTTGACAAATGTTAAAGAGTTGTGGAATATGTTACAGCTAGACTTTATAAGAGCTTTATTTTATAATGCTATATGCTTTCAAAATCTTAGTAAGATTGATACTATACCAGCCTGTTAGGCTGATAGTCATCCCAATGTTGATAGGCTGTAGCTTGATTCATGTAGAAGTGTTTATTGGTGAAATTTAAGTCACCATGGGAATTGGGGAAAAATTTTGGTTCCAAAAAGTTATAGGTATTAATTTGATCTGGCATACCTATTTTTCACTATATTGAAAATATTAAGTTAAAATATACTGAAATGCATTCAACACACACTTTTCTTTCACCGAAGAATAATATAAATATATAATAAAAAACAAAAAATTAATAAATAAAAATATTTATGCTGCAAAAATTAAATCTGTCTTTTAAACTATTTCTTTTCAAATATAGATCTAGCAACATTAGGATATTAGGATGTCTCTGTTTCCTATATTTAGAAAAGAAAATAGAATTAAATCAAACAAAAGTAGTATATATATATATATATATATATATATATATATATATATATATATATATATATATATATATATATATATATATATATATGTGTGTGAACTGACCAGGGCCTGGTAAACCTCAGCCATTTTTACTACCCTGGTTAAAAATCAGGGAAAACTGGGGTTTGCCTACCAGGGTTAAAATGGCAAATTATCCTGAAGGGTACAGTCTAATTTCAAATTTTTTTGTTTTTAAATTTTCAGCCAATTCTCCTGAAATTTTCAGTGTATATAGCTTTTTTCCCGGAGAAAAAAAAAAGGCCATTTCTAGCATTTTTCTCAGCCTATAACTATTTAATTATTTAAGAGTGAATTTGACCCATTTTCAAATGGATGGCAGAGCTAAACCACTTTTTGAAATGACCTGAAATTTGGACTATATATTCAGAATTTTATGGGATTCAAAAGCTTTTAATAGACTTTTGTTCCCAGAGTTATAGGAAAAATGTTATAAGCCATAAAGTGACCAACTATCGAAAAAAAAAAAATACTTTTTCTGACAAAAAAAATAAAAAATAAATTAAAAAATACAACTATAACATTTTTTATTTTTGGTAAGTGTATAGAGGAGGGATGGGGCTACAAATTCCTCTCTATACTTTATTTGATGCAATTCGTTGGTTATGAGATACTCTCAAAAAAGTCCATTTTTGACTAAATTTTAAAAATTCCTAAAGTTTGAGAGACTATATCTCGCTTCAAACAAATAGCATTTAATAATGTACTAAATAAAAGTTGTTTCCCTGTCCCTCTTCTAAACAATATCCAAAAAGTAAAGAAATTAATAGGTAGCGTTTTTTTAAATAATTTTTTTCTCCAGAAGGGTACGAATTTTGCAAAAAAAATTTCAAGTGCTTATAACTTTTTTCCTATATATATATATATATATATATATATATATATATATATATATATATATATATATATATATATATATATATATATATATATATATATATATTGTCACAAGATGTAGTCCAGGTACACAATCGTCTATTATGATACCCCAGAATTCTTAATTAACTTTGATTAATGTCTAGGGGTAATTAAAATATTTGTTAAAATAAAATGATTTTCTTATTAATTATAGAAAATAACTTTAGTATAGGGAAATAATTCCCTAATGTTGCTGTCTCCTTTAAGGAAGTCTATTACTTTCCTTATTCAATTGCTTTGTTTCAGGAGGAATTCTACTTCTCCTGTTTATTTACTTTTCACTCCTCGGAGGTATTTAACTTCTTCTGTAATTTATTTATTTTTTTGAAGGAGGAATTCAACTTCTATTTTTTATTTACTCTTTCCAGGATAAATTCTACTTCTCCTATTTACTCAATTCTTCAGGAGGTATTCAACTCCTACTTATTTAATTTCTTCTAGAAGGAATTCTACTTCTCCAATTTATTTAATCTTTCTGTAGGTATTCTACTTCTCATATTATTATTCCCAGGAGGTATCCTGATAATCTACTCTATTGACCCTTTTGTCCAGTTTCTCTCTTTATAGATTACGGTCAGTGAAATGACACCAGATTAATAAGGTTATTCGTTTAAATACCTGACTTCTTTAGCTATGATGTTATTAAAATATAGTAGCGTGCAAATTAATTACTACATATTTTCTTTTTTTTCATATCAAACAAATTGATCTTACTATGCTCGCACTACATTCAAAAATGTTAATTCTGGTACTATAAGTTTCATTTATCAATTATTATATTTTCCATTCAATATCATCAGCATGCTAAGTTCAAAATTGTAACAATGGTGTGTCTTTCATTATTATATATATATATATATATATATATATATATATATATATATATATATATATATATATATATATATATATATATATATATATATATATATATATATATATATATATTACTAATGCAAGAAATTGGGACTAAAATTATTCAGTTAAATTTTCAGCTCATGTGGACTTGTGGTTTGACCCTGCTATTCATTTTTTTTCCACTTTGGGTCCAAATAACTTTCAAACCGCTATTTATAGACTCAGAAAAATGCTTGAAATCAGCTCAGAACTTCGGGAAAAAAATGCATATTCCCTGAAAATTTCATTTCTATCAGTTAAATAATAAAAAATAGTTTTAAAAGAAAATTAAGATTTTTTTTCTTACTTTTTTCAATATTTTCTTTTTCTTTTCTATTTCTTTTGACCGCTCCTTTTTTTTTTTTTGCTAGCGAATGTTCATCTTTGTATTTTGATTTTTGATACCCAAGAAAAATTTGGTTGAAAATTTTTTTTCTTGTGGCACCTGAAGGTCTTCTTCAAATTTTCTGACTTCAGATGTTATATTTGGCTATTTCGAGCCTATTCTGATTCTGAAACATTGTAAAATACTTTCATACTGCTGAAGCTGATCTTTTAACCATGTTGACTGAAAGTATAAACAGAATAATTTTGAAATTATGGAGCTAAAATGATATAAATTTGATACATAGCAATAAAATAACAATGTATAAATACAGGTTATATTGATAATTTTTTATCTTACATTATTTCAAACTTTACCTTAGGGTCTTGCTTAGTAAACCTGTTGAATCACTATTATGAATAAAAAAAAAAATTTTTTTTTTTTTTTTTTTTTTTTTTTTTTTTTTTTTTTTTTTTTTTTTTTTTTTTACTATACAAAATCTGTAATTTTCTAATATCTTTTTTGGAGAAAATATATATAATCATTAATTTAAGTGTATATTGGCTATTCTACTCCTTCCTTACAATTAAATAAACCAATTAAATTTACATCTAATTTTCTTAACCTAAAATTTCAGTGCTTTTGACCTCTTTACAAATTTTAGGCAACCCTGGCCCCTGCCAAATTTGGGTGACCCCAACCCTGGCAAAATTCCAGCCCCAGTCTGTCCCTATATATATATATATATATATATATATATATATATATATATATATATATATATATATATATATATATATATATATATATATATATATATATATATATATATATTCCACATTCCTGTAGTATACTGTGTGGTTCTGGAATAGTCTTTGCAAAGTTTTTCTTGTACCTAAAATTCTATGTATTATAATAGTTCAATTAAATATATATTTTTAAAATTGTTGATTTTTTTCAGTTTTTACCTTTGGTAACAAACGTAAATTAAAATAAAAAAATGGATCAAGATGATGAGAAAATCTCTATGCTCTTGGGTATGGGATTTCCAGATGTACAGGCGATTAAAAGAGCTTTAAGATTAAGCAATGGTGATATGAATGATGCAGTAACATATCTGACAGAAAATGTATTACCTTCTTATAACACAGTTGATGACTTGAGAGATGTTGATATGTCTGATGCTTCTACAATGGGTTCTGCCCCTCCCGAATATTGTAATGTAAGTTATTATCCCTAATCAAACTTTTTTAATATGGAAATTTATTACCTTTAATTAAAAAATTTTATATGAAAATTTATTACTCCTAATCAAACTTAAATAATTTAAAAATATTATTGTTCTTTGTATTTTGAAAGAACATTATTATAACTAAGCTTTTCAAATGAATTACTGTAAATTAGAAGTGGAACAGTGAATCTGTATCAAGAATCAGAAGAAGAACAATTTTTCTGTAATTGAAATCAATAAAATTCTTTGAAATTTTTATGAATTACTATGACTTGTCTTCTTACATAGTATATATCTCAATGTTTCTCACTCTGACATTCTGAACCAGAATCAATCACATCACATTCTCACATGTACACCACTGATTAAGCCAAAATCGCTCATCTTCTATTTCTTTACCACCTTTGAATCGCACACTTTCATATGACCTTGTATTAGGTCATCAAATCATCAATTTACTTCTCAGTTGAATTCTAGTTTACTGCTATTATTTTCGATCCTTGAATTTAAGAGATTGTTTTATTTTTATTTTTTTAAACAGAATTCATCAGGGAAGCAAAGCAATAGTTTAGAGTTCCCTGCAACTAATTTATATGAACTTGAAAGTCGTTTATTTGGTGAAAGTTGGGTAATCCCATATAAGCGAGAAGAGTCATTAGGGTTGTGTCTAATAGCAGCTACAAAACTTGCAGAAGAAGGTGTGTAACTACTTAATCTCTTCAGTATCAAAACTAGCTTTTTAAGTTGGAAATTTTTAATGATGAACTTATTTATCACAATTCTGCTTAATTAATTAAAATATAAAATTATTATTATTATTATTATTATTATTAGAGTTTTTCTTCGTATTAGTTTAGTGAGCAGTGGTGATGTACAAAAACAAAAAATTTCAGTAGATTAAAAATTAACTTTTTTAAAATACTTTGTTAATATGACTTAACATATTAACAGAAAATAGAACTAGCATTTTTTATTAAGAGAGAGAATTATTTTTAGTATCATTTTTCTATGATGGAATGGGGAAGATTATTCTTTAAAATGAACCAGCATTTTATATGAGAAAACCTTTTTTTTATTATTAGCATCATTATTTTACAATGTGGGAAAGATGGGACTTTAAAATGTTAAAGAAATATGGAACCTGAATTTATGTTTTGGGTAGTATTTGAGATTTCAACAAAGAATTACAGTAATTTCGGAATTTATGAATTATGCAAAAAAATTTGTTGGTAGATAAAAAGAATATAATGGGTTAATAGCCAAATTTGAGAAATTGATATTTAATTAGCACTACATTTGCAGATTAATTGGAAATGGAACAAAATAACAAATAGTTACTTTATGTGAAGGTGAATGTTCATCTAATGGAATAAACTAAATAAAGGGGAGCATTAATTAAAATGTAAATATATAGAAATATTGCTGTCAGAAAGGTATTTGAGAACCAAAAAGTAGCAAACATTATGCCTATTTATAAGATTGTAATAAGGAAGATTTGAGAAATTATATGCCAGTTCCATATTTTTTCTGGTTGTAAATGTTTTTGGAAATGTTACTTAAAGGTCATACAGAGAAATATTTGCAGGATGAAAAGATACTTTATGATGTACTTTTCCAGCATGGTTAAAAAAGGTAGATTGTGTTAGGTAAATCATTTATAATTTATGGAATATATTACTGACTATATTGACAAGAGAGAACCAATTGGTTATATATATGTGCACTTCAACAAAGCCTTTAATAAGGTATCCCATTTTAAGGTTGATGCAAAAGTTATCACAATGTTGTTTAGGTGGATTGATGTATGGTTAGAGGAATAGAAGGTAGTGTATACTTCAGAATGTGAATAAATTATAATGGGAAATGGTGAAGAGAGTTGTTTCACAGGGTTTAGGACCCTACTATTTCTCATATATATAACTGATTTGGATCAGAGACTTAAAATGTATGGTTCTAATGTGCAAATGATACCAAAGCTTCTATGACTATAAATAAAAATGATGAATGTATTAAACTTCAAAGTGATCTAGGAGTCTTGGATGGTCAGATTAGGATAGATGAATTTTAATAGTAAAAAATGGAAGATTCTTCTTGTAGGTTTCTCAAATAAAAGATGTAACTACATAATTAATGAAGATTGGTTTGAGTCTGAACCAAGAAAAAATTTGGATGTGATTATTATTAGTGATCTAAAAGTGGCTAATTAGTGTTTGGAAGCAAATAATAGAGTTAATAAGATGTAAGGCATAAAAATAACATTGTTATTTTCAAGAGCAAGGATGTATAACTGAATAATAACTGTGTAGTGTATACATTAGTAGTGTATTGTGTAGAAGTTTGGGTCCCTCACTTAAGAAAAGATGGATATACTAAAAAGGGTGCAATGTAGAGCAACAAGGTTGATTTCTGTCTTTGAACATAAGATTTATGAGGAGAGGCTAAAGGAGTTAAGAATGTTTTCTGTCAAAAGGCAGTTTCTTCGAAAGTATATGATACAAGATTATATAATATTGACATCTCTTAATAATACTAAGATCAATAAATTTTATATAGTAAATCAAGGAAGAGAGACCATGGAGATAAAAAAAACAAACAAACAAAAACTGTGTAAGGAAAAATTCATTCAGCTGTAGCTTTGTTAATTTTTTGAATTGTTTACCAAAGGAAGTTTTTGAGTGTGAATTACTTATAACATTAAAGAAAACACTGGAAAGGTTTATGGATGATCTGAGCATCATAAAATGTATCATGAAAAAGTGCAAATTGTTGGGTTTTAGTTATTAAAGTTTATATGATGCGGTAAATGTGATGTTAGTTTAATGAAATAACTAGCAACATATATTTAACATTTACTGTTGTTGTAGATTTAGTACTTATGGTTTGAGCATAAATTAGTTTTTATTTTGTGAATAGCAGTATTGACAATTGTATGGGTGTAGTTGTTTGCCCTTGCATGTCTAGTTCATATATTGTGTGATCTTCATTATATATATATATTTTGCATGTGTATTTTGAGTTGGCAAATTATCTATGTTAGTTTGACTGGGCCAATCTTGAAAACCTCTTGTGCCCTGTTTTTAACATGTTCTTATGAGTGATTTCCAAAAATGAAGTGAATAATGTGAGTATTTTAATTATTTATCACAGAGATGGATCTGAAGAGAAAACCTTGATATTTTTTAGTTTAACAAATATATTTGAAATTATTTTCAGTGGTGTAGATGGTGTATGTGCAAACACAAGGTGGGGGAGGTGAGGGGAAAATAATTTTTCTCATTGTTAAAATATTTCCAGGCCTTTGTGAGGCAGATGAAACTTGCCAAAGATTTTTAGAAAAATGTCTCCCAGAATGTTTCCAAAAATTACTGAACAGTTTAGCAGTTAGAAGATGGGGTTCAGACATTCAAGAGGGAGTTTTAAATATGATAGATTTACTTATTGATATTATAATAGCAAGACTGAGAAAAGGTAGTTTACCAGAGGATTTATTAAGAAATTCACTATCTTTGGTAAGTTTTATTGTAATATTTTTAAATATAAAATCTTTTCAAACATGTTTTTTTAATAAAGCATCATTCTACATTGCTATAGTGTATGTATCAATTTGCCAGATAATTACTTCTTTCAATATAGGAATATATAAATCTGCCTTATAGTAATTTCAAACCATAGTAACTGTGCCTCCGCATCCTCCTTTAAATGTTAATATAGTAAATTAGTTTGGTTTTTCTGTCAAAAGGCAGTTTCTTTGAAAGTATATGATACAATTTACATAATATTTGCATCTCTTAATAATACTAAGATCAATAAATTCCTTATAGTAAATCAAGGAAGAGAGAAAATGGAGAAGTGGTTTGTATTTGTTTTAGTAATATAACCTCCGAATTCAGTGCATTGTAAATGTATTAGCAACTTCACATTTGATGATTATAAAAGAATTTTAAAAATAATCTTGAAAACAAATTCAGTTCTGTAATGAAAATTTAGCTGGAGAAATGTGTTAAATTTAATGAAAAAATTCAGTAACAGAAGAAATGTTAGATATATCACAAATGAAAAATGAACTTGTCATTGCACCATCATTTATCTTGAGTAGATTGTTTAAGATTGACAAATACTTGAATTCCTAAAATTCAAACTAATTTCACTAATATGTTAGTTCCAGAAAGCATTTATCAATTACTGTGTTCCAACTGTGTACAGAAAGTCAATAATCGTAATAATGAGGATGTAGTTTTTCTCAATATGAAATAAAAATGCTTGTAATGACAAAAAGTTTTCTTACAATAAATAAAAAAATTCCATGTTCTAGGGTTTGCATTTAACACTTTATGCATCACTTGTTTGCAGGGTTGGCAAGGGTAGTTTTTACCACCTTTGTATTCCCCAGGAAAAAAACTTTGGAAAAACTGGGGTAAAAAAAACAACAGAATAATAAAATTATTTTATTACAATATTACTTGAACAATATAAAAAAAATAATTATAATATATATATATATATATATATATATATATATATATATATATATATATATTATATATATATATATATATATATATATATATATATATATCCTCTGGTGGACAAAGGCCAGAGGCCTACCAAATTCCACTGGAGTTGTGAAAAATCTATCCTGGTTGAAGGTGGCCAACATGTTCAGATACACAGCATTTGAAAGTATGTTGGGAAAGGGAAAGAAGTTGGGAAAACAGGTAAAAGGAGTATGTTCCAGACTTTACCAGTAGAGTATATGTAAGATTGAGCATAGCGGTTAAGTCTTTGGTCGGAGAGTTGTACAGAGAAAGGATGAGACTGTGTAGTAAGACGTGTTGCACGAGCTCTTCTCAATAGAGGAGGTATGCGATGAGAGAGTTCAGAAGAGCATTGTCCATTGTAATAGCGATAGTAAATAGAGAATAAGACAACAATTCAACAGGCAGTAAAAGATTGGAGAGAGCAAGAGCAGTAGAGTTGATGAGATTAAAAGCCTTAGACTCCACCTTCTCAAGGAGAGGTGTATGAGTGGAACCACCCCAGGTGTGCGAAGCACTCCCCATAAAGGGGTGGACAACACCCCTATAGAGAGCAAGCAACTGGGGTGGCTTGAAGTAATTCTGAAGGTACCTCAGAACACCCAACCTCTTAGAGCTTGCTTAGAAAGAGTAATAATGTGATCTTTCCAAGAAAAGGATAGCCAAGAATATTAAGAACAGATGAAGGTTTGAGTTGTGTGTTTTCAAAGAAGACATCATAGTTATGTGGAGGATTGTGTCGAGTGGAGAGATGGAGGAATTGAGTTTTTGAGGCATTGAAAACAACCATGGTTTCTCTGCCCCAATTTGAAATACATGAAAGATCAGAGGTTAGTTGCTCCAAGGCTACTACTCTTGAGTTTATCAACTGCTGTGGGGTGGGAACTTTTCAAAGTGGAAGGAGTAGTGAAGGGTGGAGTCATCAGCATAGGAGTGGATAGGAGATGAGGTAATATAGAGAAGGTCATTAATGAAAAGCAGAAAAAGTGTTGGGGATAGGACAGAACCCTGAGAAACACCACTATTAATAGATTTAAAGGAAGAACGGTGGCTATAGCTGCTATAGAATGACGGGAAAGGAAATTAGCGAGATCAAAGAGAGAAGAATAGATACTGAAAGAGAAGTTTAAAAATCAAACCTTTGTGCCAGACTCTCGAAGGCTTTCAATATGTCCAGTTCAATATATATATATATATATATATATATATATATATATATATATATATATATATATATATATATATATATATATATATATATATATATATATATATATATATATATATATATATATATATATATATATATATATATATATATATATATATATATATATATATATATATATACCGTATATATATATATATATATATATATATATATATATATATATATATATATATATATATATATATATATATATATATATATATATATATATATATATATATATATATATATATATATATATATATATATATATATATATAGATACCGTATATATATATATATATATATATATATATATATATATATATATATATATATATATATATATATATATATATATATATATATATATATATATATATATATATATATATATATATATATATATATATATATATATATATATATATATATATATATATATATATATATATATATATATATATATATATATATATATATATATATATATATATATATATATATATATATATATATATATATATATATATATATATATAATATATATATATATAATATATATATATATATATATATATATATATATATATATATATATATATATATATATATATATATATATATATATATATATATATATATATACGCTAGGACATCTAGTAACTACAGCCTACAAGCTATTGTACACTCTTTACTGTGTAAAAGTCTGTCAACTTGTTAATCACTTAAATATAATAGTCTGATATAATGATATTAGAAATTTATTGCTTAATCAGCTATTATTCATTATCCAATTCAATGTATTAGATTAGCAGTAAATTAAATACCCCATGTGTAATAATAGTACCCAGATTTGATGTTAAAGTTGCTGTAATTTTATCATTGAGGTCTTTTTCCTGCTTTTCCCAGGGAAAATGGTTCAAAAGGTTTTTCCAACCAACCCTGCTTGTATGTTCACTTTCAGTTCTTGAATCCAATAATAGCATTATATTTTTCACTTTAAATACAATTTAAATTTCATTTAAGTTCGTGATTTGTTTTTGTAATACCTTGAACCATTTATGAATGTATAAACTTTGACTTTGTAACTAAATAGTAAATGTTACTTACTTGGGATAATGTGTATTTCATAATTTCACAGCCTCGTTTCTAACAATTTAGAAGGTTTTAACATTTCTTTTTATGAGCATCTACTAGTTTAACTTTACATTGAGTCCTAACACCATGAACAATTATTTGGTTCCATGTTGAGAAAGTTTGCAAAGATTGTGTTACTAAAGCAAAAGCAACATCAATTATTGTTAAGTAATTTGATTTCATAATTTTTTGCAAATTATTTTTGTAGGTTTTTGATTCTGAAACTGAATGGAATCAGAAAAATAAACATAGGACTTCGGAATATATAGGAGAAATCTTGTATGCAGAATACAATTCAAAATATGTAAGTTGTTGTTGTTATTATTATTATTATTATTATTATTATTATTATTATTATTATTATTATTATTATTATTATTATTATTATTATTATTATTATTATCTAATTAATTCATACTGTTTATATAAGTTTTTATTTTAAAATAGTTTGTGTTGATTTTTCTTTTTATCTACTCAAAGTTATTGAATCTATTCTTACCAGAAAGACATGTAAACATTTTAAATCTTCTAAGTTTGCATCCTCTCCAACTGTCCCCACCACCTCAATCTGGCTGCGTCCATTTTTTTCAGCATAGCCTTCACACCGATCTCCTCTCTTATTATTTCATTCACAATCTCTCTCTCCTTGTCTTTCCAATTATCGTTCTTAATACATACATTTCCGCCGACTGTACTCTACTCCTCTCTTCCTGTCATACTCCATGTCTTCGCTCCATAAAGTAGGATTGGTGTTAACACACTTTCAAAAATCACTTTTTTCACCTCCCACTCATTTGTTTATCTTTCAGTATGTGATACTCTGCTCTTACAGCTCCTCTATTGAGTTATCCTATTTGTAATTTCTTGCCTATTCCTTCCAATCTCTTCTGAATACTTATAATACTTCTGAATACCCCCAAAATACTTATATATCTCTACTTTCTTTATCTCATTTCCATATATTATTACCCTCAACTCCTCTTCTCCTACCTCTCATGATTTCCATGATCTCCGTCTATTCTGTATACATAGACCTGCTTCTCTGAGCCTATTTGCAAAATTTGTCATCACATCTCTCAGCTTTTCCCTTTCCTCACTCCAACATGCTATACCGTCTGAGTATGCTAAGATTTCACTGTTTAGGTCTTATATAACCTCCTTCACCTTCCCTATCAGCACATCCAAAAATGCTATAAATAGAATTGGTGACATCATGCTCCCTTATTTCACACCAGTTTTCACCTCAAACCATTCCCTATTCCCATATTCTGATCTTACATTGTACTTGTTATTCTTATACAAACTTTCTACCACCCTTCTTAGTTTTTTCCTCACTGCATACTCCCTCTTCAGCACCCTCCACACACACTCTCTTTGCACCGAGTCAAAGGGTTTTCTCAAATCTATAAATACTATGGGTACACTTTTATTAAATTCCTACATCTTTTCCAAAATAATTCTCAGAGCAAACAAGAGATACATTGTGCTTCTGTTCTTCCTGTATCCATGTTGTTCTTCCCCCAATTTAGGCTCCACAACCATTCTCAGCCTTCTCTCCATTATCCTCTCGTATGTTTTTGCTAAATGGTCTAATGTAATTCCTCTATAATTTGTGCAGACTCCAGTATCTTCTTTTCCTTTATATATCAAAACCACAATTGCCTTTCCCCAGTCCTCCGGCACTTCGCTCTCATTCCAACACATATTCAACATATTCAAAATTTCTTCTTTCATTTTCTCTCCTCTCTCTTTTATGAGTTCTATGGGTATTTTATCCTCCCCTGGTGCCTTACCATTCTTCATTGCTTCCAGGGCCACCTCCAACTCTTCTCCGGTGATCTTCCTCCTCATCTTCCGCTCTCTCTCCTCCATCTCCTCTCCCACCTCCTCCTCCTCCTCCTCCTCCTCCTCCTCCTCCTCCATATCATTCACATTCAACAGCTCTCTAAAGTGTTCAGTCCATCTTCCGTTTATATCTGTTGGTCTCACCAAAACTCCACCCTGCTTATCCTTGATATTACCTCATTTCCTCTTTGACCCTCTATATGTTTTTGCCAATCTAAAGATCTTCTTTCCTGTTCCCTAATCCTCCATCATCTCTTCAGCCTCTCTACCAGCTGATTCCTCCTTTGATCTTCTTTTCACCCTCTCTGCTTCATTCCTGGCTTCTGCATACAACTCTGTCGTCTGTGCTGTTCTGTTTTTCAGTCACCTTTTCATCATGACGTTTTTCTCAATATTGTTTCCCTCACCTCCCCACCACCACTTTGTGTTCCTTTTCCTCGTTCCTCCCATCTATCTCCTCTGCTACTCTTCTCACTGTTTCTTGAATCTCCCTTATCTCTCC
>SEYY01020048.1:292500-320000 GCA_009176605.1 Armadillidium nasatum
CAAGCTCTTACTCTAAGTCTGAAAAGGTAAATATTTTGCAGTTGTCTAAATTATTATGAAATGCCTTATTTATATATTGATATCTTTATTCATTTGGATAAAAAATTGATTTATTAACTTACTGTTCTCATTCCTACCATCATTTCTCCTCCAACATTAATGTCAACATTACTTTAAAAAGTTACCATCAGTGTGCTATCGAGCATAATGAAAAATGTTGTTTGCAATTTTTTAGCTCCATTATTCTCATTTCTGATATTCCATTTGTTCATTTTGTCTTTTATTATTATTATTATTATTATTATTATTATTATTATTATTATTATTATTATTATTCAAATTTCTGCTGCTCTTATGAACTCTTTTTGAAAGTCAGTAATTATACCTTCACATTTATTTTCTTGTTTTTATTTTCTTCCAACATATTTTTGAACCTTCTTTCTTCCTAAAACTTGTCACCTGAATTATCAACACTTCATTACCTCACTCCACCACTCTACTGGCCTAACACTTCCCATTATAAAGCAAACACTTCTGAACACTAAGCTGGAATGCTTCAAGAGAGCGCCGTGATTGTTTAGAAATGGCAACACACACCAAAATGCAGGTATGTTCTGTTACCCTTTTTCGTGCAGTGATGAGATGAAACCTACTGAAATTTATTGAAGAATGAAAGAATGAATACTATCGCTATTACAATGGACACTGATCTTCTGAACTCTCTCGTCGCATACCTCCTCCATTGAGAAGGGCTCGTGCGACTCGTCTTTCTAAACAGTCTCATCCTTTCTTTGTCCAACTCTCTGACCCCAGACTTATCAATCTTACATGTACTCTACTGGCAAAGTCTGGAACACACTTCCTTTATCTCTTTTCCCAACTTCCTATGACTTATGCACATTCAAAAGCCGTGTATCATTTCATTTCGGCGTTTAATTTGACCATGTTCCCGACTTTCCCCCTAACTCTGGTGGAATATTAGTAGGCCTCTGGCCTTTTCCCACCAGAGGTGAAATATATATATATATATATATATATATATATATATATATATATATATATATATATATATATATATATATATATATATATATATATATATATATATATATATATATATATATATATCAGGCCACTTTGTCAGAGCTTAACACAAGCTTAGATATTGTTTGTTTAATAACTCAGAGTCTAAGCAAAAGTCATGAATTGGCTGTTCAAACTTGTAAGAATGAAGTGCCTTCTCCCGATACGCTTATTGATGGAAAATATACTCATGCAGATGTAAGTGTTTTTTTTATTTGCTATTGAGTAGTAAATAAGAAATGTTTATTAAACAAGAAATAAGAAATGTTTTATTAAAAATTATTGTAGTTCCAAGAAATTATTAATGCTCAACATTTCTGATGTTATGTAAAATGTAAAATTATTTCTTTCTTGCTATTACATTATTTACATTTTATCAGAAAGCTAATTTACATTACTGTTGTTGCTTCTGTTGGTTTATATATATATATATATATATATATATATATATATATATATATATATATATATATATATATATATATATATATATATATATATATATATATATATATATATATATATATATATATATATATATATATATATATATATATATATATATATATATATATATATATATATATATATATATATATATATATATATATATATATATATATAATATATATACCACTATGCTCAATCTTACATATACTCTACTGGTAAAGTCTTGAACATACTCCCTTTATATGTTTTCCCAACTTCCTATGACTTGCATACTTTCAAACGCTGTGTATCTGGACATGTCGGCCTCCTTCGGCTGTGATAAGATTTTTCCTAACTCTAGTGGAATTAGGTAGGACTTCGGCCTTTGCCCACTGGAGGAAATATATATATATATATATATATATATATATATATATATATATATATATATATATATATATATATATATATATATATATATATATATATATATATATATATATATATATATATATATGGTAGCTGGACAAATCAAATTCTGACATGATTAGTTAATATTGTATAATATTATTTCATATATTTAAATAATATAGTGCTATCTAGCAGCTGGTCGAGATGAGCGAGTCCAGAGTAGGGTTGGCCGAGCTCCGGAATTTTCCGCACCGCACCGCACCAACTGTCATTTGTTGCGCACCGCACCGGAAGCAAAATGCGGTGCTCCGCACCGCATCAAACTCTAATCTAAGCGCACCGCACCGCTCCAACATATACAATTGAAGCATATATATATATATATATATATATATATATATATATATATATATATATATATATATATATATATATATATATATATATATATATATATATATATATATATATATATATATATATATATATATACACTCTCATCCTTTCTGCGTCCAACTCTCCGACCCCAGACTTAACCACTATGCTCAATCTTACATGTACTCTACTGTCTGTCTTTAATATTCTCGCTATGTCTTTTTCTCGTAAGTCGTAATCTTTCATGGAAGGATCACAATACTTCTCTTTCAAAATAAGCTTCTGTGAGGTTGAATGTTCTGGGGCTCCTTCGAAATATGCTTAGTTTTCATAGGTGTGCTGTTTTCATTGTATATGTAGTTTTTTTTTTTTTTTTTTTTTTTTTTTTTTTTTTTTTTTTTTTTTTTTACACAACGCCACCACTCACGGGCAGAGCCCTTTTCAAGGAGGGGGCACACACACATGCACAAAGCTCATTCAAACACACACACACACACCTAACGTACAGCCCTCAGGTGGGCGCAAACGGAAGCCTTGAAGAGTGGAAGATTAAATACAGGAGGAAAAATAAATGATGGTAGAGAGTTCCACAGAATAGAGGTGGCTGGAAAGAAGGAGGTACCACAACGGGCTAGCCTGGGATTTCCTACGTCCACACAAAATTGGTACGAAAGCAGGGCACCCCTTGTGCAACGAGGACGACGCAACGGTGGAGGAATGCGAGAGGCCAATTCCCTCGAGCACCTGCCATTGTAGTACCTGTAGAAAAGAGATAGCGCGCCAACGTCACGTCGCAGAGACAGAGGGTCAAGTGAGTTTGAAAGTAGGGGACAGTTTATTAATCTCTTAGCTTTTGACTCAACCCTATCCAGAAGAGAGGAGGAGCCGGAGCCCCCCCAAATGTGAGAACAGTACTCCATACAAGGACGAATAAGACCCTTATATATTTGGAGTAACTGCTCAGAAGAAAAAAATTCTCGCAATCTGAACAGGACTCCCAGCTTCTTAGAGGCCGCTTTAGCAACCATTGTAATATGTGCTTTCCAAGACAGCTTGTTGTTTATGTTTAGACCAAGAATGTTAATGTTATTTACAGGTGAGACGGTAGAGCCATCGAAGAGGATAGGAAAGTTAGGAGGTGTTTTAGAGAGGGAGATGTGAAGATGTTGAGTTTTTAAAGAGTTGAATTTTACAAGGTTGCTATGACCCCACCGGGAAATCCCATCCAGATCAGCAAGAATGGAATCGGAAAGTTGAAGACGAGAAGCAAGTCTAGAAGCAAAAGAGGGAGCAGATTTGAAATGAGTAGAAGAATGCAGAGTTGAATCATCAGCATAAGAGTGAACAGAGTTAGAAGTGCAGTGGAGAAGATCGTTAATGAAAAGTAAGAATAAGGTTGGAGATAAAACAGAACCCTGAGGAACACCACAGTTGACAGAAAAGGAGGAAGAGGTCGCTCCATCTACAACTGCCGAAATGGAACGATCTGAGAGAAAACTAGACAAGAGTAAGCAAAGGGAAGGAGGAAACCCAAAGGAAGGGAGCTTAGAGAGCAGTGACGCATGCCATACCCGGTCGAAAGCCTTGGATATGTCAAGCACCACCACACAAGACTCCCCGAAGTCCCTAAGGGCAGAAGACCATAGATCAGTAAGATAGGAAAGTATGTCACCAGTTGACCTCGAGCGACGAAAGCCATACTGGTGATCAGAGAGAAGAGAATGAGACTCCAAATGATCCAGGAAATGAGAGTTGAGGAGAGTTTCAAAAATTTTAGATAGAACACAGGTGAGAGCTATAGGTCGATAGTTGGAAGGGTCAGAACGGCTACCTTTTTTCGGGATCGGCTGAACAAACGCACGCTTCCAGCATAGAGGAAAAGTATTAGTATTAAGGCATAGAGAGTAGAGCTGAACGAGGACAGGGGCCAACTCGGAAGCACACTCCCTCAGAACACGAGGGGGAATGCCATCCGGGCCACTGGCCTTCCTGACGTTCATAGATTTCAGGATCCCATGCACCCGATCATGAGTAATTATAGGTAGAGGCATGGGACACCTGAGAGGAGAAGGAGTAGTAGGAGGAGTACGTTTCACAGATCTGGGATGGTTCCACTCATGATTCCACTCATATATATATATATATATATATATATATATATATATATATATATATATATATATATATATATATATATATATATATATATATATATATATATATATATATATATATATATATATAATCTTACGGAACAGAAGATTATCGCAGGATACAATTATTCGGTGCGGTGCGTGGTGCGCACCGCACCGTGTTGCTGAAATAGTCTTGCGCACCGCACCGCACCAAAATGACCGCACCACGCACCGCACCGCACCCGGTGCGTCGGCCAACCCTAGTCCAGAGTAATTCTCTCTCAACTGTGCTTCTTGCACTTGCTTTCATTTCAACAAGTTGCATAATTCTTGCCTTTCCATTATATAACTATATCATTTGTGACAATTAACATAAGTTTATAATGTCAATAAAAACAATATAAACTCCAAGTGTCTAAATCATTACCATCCTCATTAGAGACGATATATATATATATATATATATATATATATATATATATATATATATATATATATATATATATATATATATATATATATATATATTATATATATATATATATATATATATATATATATATAATATATATATAGTAAACGAAATAAATAAAAATAAATGACTAAAAACAACTGTCCCCATAAAAAAATTTACTCTACCAACACCCTAACTTCAATTAAGAGCCAAAAAAATTATTTAAAACAATGAGATCATAAAAAGATAAAAAGAATAACAAATAACTAGAACTTATAAAGGTCGAGAGCTCAGTTTTTAACATACTTTATTATAAGTTTAGTTATTAGTTATTCTTTTTATCTTTTTACAATCATAGCATTTTAAATAATTTTTTGGCTCTTAGGTTGAAGTTAGGGTGTTGATATATATATATATATATATATATATATATATATATATATATATATATATATATATATATATATATATATATATATATATATATATATATATATATATATATATATATATATATATATATATATAATTTGTCCCTTTTCTTTTTTTTAACAGTATATATTTGCTCACCTGGATTTT
The DNA here is from genome assembly GCA_009176605.1 of Armadillidium nasatum. NCBI lineage: Eukaryota > Metazoa > Arthropoda > Malacostraca > Isopoda > Armadillidiidae > Armadillidium > Armadillidium nasatum. Next base: position 297,967 of record SEYY01020048.1, read on the forward strand.
CTTCAGTTTTTACTTAAAGAAGGGGATATATATTTAGCTTGGCCAAGATGTAAAGAGATTTGGGACACACTTGTTAATAATCCCAAAGCATCTCTCAGTGACAAAGAGGTAATAATGTATTCTGTTTATTGTTGTTTTCTCAGAGCGGTTGTTTTTAAAGTATTTACATGTAGATTGATGTAAATTATTAGAAAGTGCTTGAATGAAATATATAACAACATACATTTAAATTGGAGATTGTTTTGAGCTTTGTGGTAAAGTGCTTACCACAATAGGAGGAAAAGAACAAAATATAAAGATTAAGAAATTCTGTCAGGCATCATGAAATGTATGCATCACATTATTGTTCTTTCCTATATATATATATATATATATATATATATATATATATATATATATATATATATATATATATATATATATATAATATATATATATATATAGGAACCGACCGGGGCTGGAATTTGGCCGGGGCCGGGGTCACCCAAATTTGGCCGGGGTTATGGCCGGGGTTTCCTAAAATTTGTAAAGAGGTCAAAAGCACTGAAATTTTAGGTTAAGAAAATTAGATATAAGGTTTATTTAATTGTAAGGAAGGAGTAGAATAGCCTACATTCACTTAAATTAATGATTATATGCATTTTCTCTAAAAAAAATCAGAAAATTACAGTTTTGTATATTTAAAGTTTAAAAAAAGTACAAAAATTAAAAAAAAAAATTATTCTAATTCATAATAGTGATTTAACACGTTTACCTAGGTAAGACTCAAAGGGAAAGTTTGAAAAAATGTAAGATATAAAATTATCAATTTAACCTGTATTTATATATATCATTGTTATTTTATTGCTCTGTTTCAAACTTGTATCATTTAGCTGCATTATTTAAAAATTATTATTTTGTTTATACTTTCAGTCAATATGGCTAAAAGATCAGCTCTTGCAGTATTTGAAAACTTTACAATGTTTCAGGATAGGCTCGGAATAGCTAAATGTAACATCTACAGTCAGAAAATTAGAAGAGAACCTCCGGGTGCTACAAGTAAAAAAAATTTCAACCAAATCTTTTTGGAGTATCTAAAATCAAAACACAAAGATGAACATTCACTAGCAGAAAAGGAGCGGTCAAAAGAAACAGAAAAGAAAAAAATCTTGATTTTCTTATATTTTGTTTGAAATTTTTCTTTATTATTTGACTGATTGAGCTGAAATTTTCAAAGTATGTGAATTTTTTTTCTGAGTTGATTTCAAGCATTTTTTAAAGTCTATAACGGTTTGAAACTTATTTGGACCCAAAGTTGAAAAAAATGAATAACTGGGTCAAACCACTGGTCCACATGAGCTGAAAATTTAACTGAATACCTTTGCCCCAATTTCTTGCATTGGTGGGAATAGATTTTTGATATCAAGTCTAGAAAAAAGTTACAAGCTCTCGAAATTTTTTTTGCAAAAATCGTACCCTTCTGGAGGAAAAAATTATTTAAAAAAAAAAAACGCTACCTACTATTTTTTTTTTAATTGTGAATATTGTTTAGAAGAGGAACAGGGCAACAATTTTTATTTAGTGCATTTTTAAATGCCCTTTGTTTGAAGCGAGATATAGCCTCTCAAACTTTGGGAATTTTTGAAATTTGGCCAAAAACGGACCTTTTTGAAGGCTATACCTCAAAACCAACGAATCTCATCGAATAAAGTTCATAGAGGAATTTGTAGCCCCACCCCTCCTCTATACACACCAAAAATAGGAAATGTTATAGTTGTATTTTTTTTAAAAAAAATTTTGTCTGAAAAGGTATATTTTTTTAGTTCAAAAAATTTTTTTCTATAGTTGGTCAGTTTTTGGCTTATAACATTTTTTCTATAACTCTGGGGACAAAAGTCTATTTAAGACTTTTGTAGCCCATATAATTTTGAATAAATAGTCCAACTTTCAGCTCATTCTAAAAAGTGGTTTGGCACCGCCATTCTATTGAAAAAGGGTAAAATTTCCATAAAAAATAAAAATAAAAAAAAATACTTTTAACCATAATAGACTCGGAAAAACGCTAGAAATGGACTTTTCTTACCGGTAAAAAATCTATATACACTAAAGTTTCAGCAGAATCGGCTGAAAATAAAAAAATAAAAAATAAAAATTTGTATAATTTGCCATTTTAACCCCGGCCGGCAACCCTGGTTTTCCCTGATTTTTAGCCGGGGCCGGGGCCGGGGCCCCGGTCGGTTCCTATATATATATATATATATATATATATATAATATATATATATATATATATATATATATATATATATATATATATATATATATATATATATATATATAATTATTTTTCATTCCTTTTCTAACTGGAAGAAGAGTTGGTAACTTATTAACCAAAATGAAAAAAAGTAATATAATATTAATAAAGGTAATAATACTGTTGTAATTTAGTTCTGATATTCAAATATTTAAAAACTTAAAAAAACCAATTTTTTTTTTTATTATTTTCACAGATTTTTAAAGTATCTTTAGTGAAATAGTCGATATACGTAATTTTGTATATATATATATATATATATATATAATATATATATATATATATATATATATATATATATATATATATATATATATATATATATATATATATATATATATATATATATATATATATATATATATATATATATATATGCTCCGTGGATGCCATCACTAATTATATATATATATATATATATATATATATATATATATATATATATATATATATATATATATATATATATATATATATATATATATATATATATATATATTGAAACAACCCAGTATTAAAATAAATTATTAGGCAAACGTTTTCGGACTGACGTCCCTTTTCAAGCCAAAGTTAAAAGAGTTAAAAAGTTAAAACGGAGACCAACTCCAAGGAAGGTGATTAAAACAGTTCAAGGAAGCTTCCTTGGCTTGAAAAGGGACGTCAGTCCGAAAACGTTTGCCAATAATTTATTTTAATACTGGGTTGTTTCAGTTTGTGTTTTAAATCTGCGGTTATTGCAGTCTTTAATATATATATATATATATATATATATATATATATATATATATATATATATATATATATATATATATATATATATATATATATATATATATATATATATATATATATATATATATATATGAAATTTATGAAATTTATGAAAATACTTTTTCCATTTTAATTTATTCCCAAAGTTCCAAGTGGAAAAAGAATTAATTAACGAGTGTCTCACTAATATCTTCTGACCCACTCTTCATTTTCCTATTTTATCCAAACAAAAATATAATTAAAACTTCTGTTTATAGGATCACTTACATCTCAATAGAAATATTATTACTATAATTGAAGCTACATTCCCGCAACACCAGTTCATATATATATATATATATATATATATATATATATATATATATATATATATATATATATATATATATATATATATATATATATATATATATATATATATATATATATATATATATATATATATAATATATATATATATAATTTTTGTGATGGCATGCGCATTCGCTTCCTCATCAAAATTGACATCCGCACTTTCGAAAATTTAGCATTAACATCTGCAGTTTCGAAAATTCTACATCCGCATCCGCACTTGACGAAAATTCTATATTCGCATCCTCATCTGTATCCGCAAATGAGAAAAAATGACATCCGATCACACACACACACAAACGCACGCACGCACACTTTGTATGTGCTATTTTTTTAAAAACGTTTTCTTTTATTGTTTTAGACCTGTTTCTCATGGTTTAGTCAATGTATCGACGATCTGATTCCAGCAACACAGAGAAGTCTTTTTGATGAACGTTTGTTGCATCTTGACAGCTCAACACTTTCTCCTTCTGCTTTTGGGTGCTTTGTTGATTATTTTCGTGCTATTAATATTGCCGAGAGGAAAATAGTCAAAGCACGGGATAAGATAGTGAGTAATTTTAATTTGTTTTTATTTTAAATGTAATTCATTAAATTCTAAAGTAGGTGTAAGAGCTGGAAGCAGTTTTCTTGATAATGTAGTCTGTAAAAGTGTAACAATGACGTTAAGCTCAAAATAAATTCTAATTTTAAGTTCTTCAGTTATAGAAGAACTGCAGCATCAAGCAATCCTGCTTCAATTCTGAATTTGCAATTTTAATTATCTAAGCTATTTTTTTATCAGATTGCAAATTGCAAGGTATTTTCACACCAAAATTGATAGAAATGGTTTTAAGGGTTTCGATGAAAGCTGTTAATAATTGACTTTAATACTTGGTCTAGGAAATTTTTATTTATGAATTGTATATCAGTGTCAATCTTAATAGCAAGCAATATAGAATTTTTTCACCTTTGCCATTTTTAGCGAACTTAATATAAATATATGTAACTACATAACTTTGAAAGTAAACTTCGTTGTTTTACATATGCAAACTATATTTAGCGGATACACGAGTTATAATTTTATTTAAGCCTACAACTTGTTAAAAGATATAATTTTTTATAAATTTTAAAACCAAATCTCATTTGGTTTCTGAAGTAGTCTAATATATATATATATATATATATATATATATATATATATATATATATATATATATATATATATATATATATATATATATATATATATATATATATATATATATATATATATATATATATATAAAAGAGTGAAGTCACATGTTAAATTATTTGACCTCTATGTCAATGTAATATAAAGCAGACAGCAGAATCTAAACATTCGTGGATGCGTATCCTTGAATTATGAAAATGAAAACTCTACAGTAAGATTAACAGAAGAGTTTTGTTTTTAAAATGATTATAAATTCTATACTTTTGACAAGTTGTGTGTTAACAAAATTATAATTTTGTGCTTATTAGATACCGTTTGCAAAAGTAAAACCAATAAATTTTATATCAAAGGTAAAAAGTTTTTTCTTTAAATTATTTGTTTCTGGGTTAGAACCGTTGACTGAATTTTTAAAATGGTACAATGGAAAGATTCTCATTTGTTTAATCATCCTCTTTTTGCTTTACGGTATTAATAATACCCAAAGTGTTTGCAATAAATATTTTTTTGGATTGATTTAGATTTTTACAAAAATTTACAAACCTATTCAGTAAATTGATTACTGTTGCATTATAAAGTTTTGTAAAAATTTTAAAAATAAAGTTTTGAATTTAACAACTTTAGTGAGCTTTCTAATTTTTTTTTTTTTTTTTTTAAACCATATTAACCCTATTCCATGTAATAATATTCTATAGGTTGTTGAGTCTCTGGAGCCATTAGGTTTAGAGTTCATTTGGGAAATTGTTTTAGAATGTTTAGATCAACAATTAGCAGACGATGCCATTTCACTACTTTTGGATATGGCTTACATGAATCTATCTTCTCGCTTAAAAAGAGATCCACCTCAGATTCACCAAAAATTTATTTCTCAATGCTATGCAAAGCTAGAAGTAAGTTTTTTATTTTATAATAACCACAATTAGTTAAGATGAAGATGGTATACAAAATTTTAAAAGATTAAAATATTAAAAGATTAAAATTATCTTAAATTTTCATGAGAATTCTTTACATTGATGGTGTTGTAAAACAGTAATTTAATTAAGAATAAAAATGTGGATTTTGGATGTTTCAATTTGTGTATTGATTTCATTTGTTTCAATTCTCATTTTTATTCTTATATATTTATGTTTGATTTGTTAAATAACTAATTTCTTTCTTAAATTTTAATACTTGCCGACCCAAATCTTGTATTGTTTTCACTCATTACTTTGGTGTGGTTGTCAAGCTTTTTGTTGTCCTTTAGTTTTATCTTGTTTGTCTTTCAATGTTTTTTTTTGTTTGGTTGGTTATTATAATTATTACAGAAATCCTTATTACACATGAATCAGTCCACAGTTAGCAATGCTTTGTCCAATGCTGCAAAGACTCTATCTGCAATGGCAGTATCAGAAATATCATCACTTTCTCCAGCATCAAAGTGAGTTATTCAGTATTATGATTTGATATTTTAAAAAAAAAATAAAAAATTTCATTTAAAATGTAAAATTATATATATATATATATATATATATATATATATATATATATATATATATATATATATATATATATATAATATATATATATATATATATATATATATATATATATATATATATATATATATATATAAGCAAAGAGACAAAAATAGCAATCAAACAAATGGTTAATAAAATAATTATTAATGTTTACATATCCAAAATAAAAATATTGATTATTTATAAAATTAGGGAAAAAAATTTATAATACTAATAATTATTATTATTATTATTATTATAACTGTAGAAGAAGCTGTTTGCAACACATCTTCCGCATACTCATTTTAGTTGAGCGTTACATCAGCACTGTAGAAGAACAATTTTCATCACCAAGAGTGCTTTTACCACATGCTGCTTGCTTCTTTGGAAAGCCAGTAACCATCTATGTATTTTTCGATGGAAATAATAATGATGTTTCGTTACAGGTTAGAACTGTCGCTTTAACTTTGTATATCTCCTTCTTTTGCTTTGTAGCAATCATTGCAAAATGTAACTTTTATTCTGCTTATATATATATATATATATATATATATATATATATATATATATATATATATATATATATATATATATATATATATATATATATATATATATATATATATATATATATATATATATATATATATATATATATAGGAACCGACCGGGCCCCCGCCCCGGCTAAAAATCAGGGAAAACCGGGGTTTGCCTGCCGGGGTTAAAATGGCAAATTAAACTTGAGGGGACAATCCAAATTTTTTTTTTTTAATTTTCAGCCGATTCTCTTATAATTTTCAGTGTATATAGCTTTTTTCCTGGTGAAAAAAAGTCCATTTCTAGCGTTTTTCTGAGTCTATAACTGCTAAAAAGTTTTTTCCTTTTCGGTCAATAAAATTTAAAACAAAACTATAACTATAACATTCCTTATTTTAGGAGGGTGCATAGAGGAGGGATGGGGCTACAAATTCTTCTCTATACTTTATTCGATGCGAGTCGTTGGTTTCGAGATATAGCCTCTCAAAAAAGGTCCATTTTTGACCAAATTCCAAGTATTTCCAAAGTTTGAGAGGCTATATCTCGCTTCAACCAAAAAGCATTTAAAAATGCACTAAATAAAAATTGCAGCCCTGTCCCTCCTCTAAACAATATCAAAAAATAAAAAAAATAATAGGTAGCTTGTTTTTTAAATTTTTTTTCTCAGGAAGGGTACGATTTTTTTTTATAAAAATTTCGTGCTTATATCTTTTTTTCTAGATGTGATATCAAAAATCTGTTCTCGCCAATGCAAGAATTGAGGCTAAGATTATTCAGTGAAATTTTCAGCTCATGTGGACCAGTGGTTTGACCCAGTTATTCATTTTTTTCAACTTTGTGTCCAAATAACTTTCAAACCGTTATAGACTCAGAAAAATGCTCAAAATCAACTCAGAACTTTGGGAAAAAATGCATATATCCCTGAAAATTTCAGCTCAATCAGTCAAATAATAAAAAAAAAAAATATATAAACAATATAAGAAAATTAAGATATTTCTTCTTGCTTTTTTAAAATTTTCTCCTTTTTTTCTGTTTCTTTTGACTACTCCTTTTCTGCTAGTGAATGTTCATTTTTGTGTTTTGATTTTATGCCCCCATAAAGATTTGGTTGAAAATTTTTTACTTGTACCACCCGGAGGTCCTCTTCTAATTTTCTGACTGCAGATGTTACATTTAGCTATTTCAAGCCTATCCTGAAACATTGTAAAGTACTTCCATACTCTGCTGAAGCTGATATTGTAACCATATTGATTGAAAGTATAAAAAAAAAAAATAATTTTTAAATAATGTAGCTAATTGATTCAAGTTTGATACATAGCAATGATATGTATAAATATAGGGTATATTGATAATTTTATATCCTACATTTTTTCAAACTTTACTTTGTGAGCTTATAGGTAAAGCTGTTGAATCACTATTATGAATCAAATTTTTTTTTTTTAATTTTTGGATTTTTTATTTTTTATACAAAATCTGTAATTTTCTGACATTTTTCCAGAGAAAATGCATATAATCATTAATTTAAGTGAATGTTGGCTATTCTTCGCCATTCTTATAATTAAATAAACCTCAATTAACTTTATATCTAATTGTTTTAACCTAAAATTTTGTGCTTTTGACCTCTTCACAAATTTTAGGCAACCCCGGCCCCGGTCAGTCCCTATATATATATATATATATATATATATATATATATATATATATATATATATATATATATATATATATATATATATATATATATATATATATATATATATATATATATATATATATATATCTTTTTAATTATATGAAGAGGAAAGGAAATCTATTAATTAATTAGTAACATCTTAATATGATACACCTTACGTAATCTTTAAATATGATTATACGCGTAAATATATTTGTGCATTTTCGAGCATGTGACTTGCTTGAGTTTTGTGTGTGCATGGTTGTAGTGGAGCTGAAGAATTAGAGTGAAAACAGTTTTTTGATGGAGACAAAAAAAAATTTTTTTATTAGATTCGAAGGCACACTTGGATTTTTAAAAAAAAATTTTACATTATAGAAAAAAGTGGAGGCAATTTGTAATTTTAAAATTGAGTGTATCCGGGGGAAAATTTACCTGCCCAATATCTCTAGTTCGAAAACTGGCTCCTGAGGATGAGGGTTGGAGAAGGAGTGAATGTAGTCAAGAGAAAAAGATGGAGAAAATGTGATAATTGATGGAAGAAAAGCTGTCTCGTGATGAAAATGAAGGGATGGAAAGTGTTTGTTGTTTAATGAATTTAAGATATCTTTTTTTATATCGCCTCTTGTGAGAAAGACCACAGATAGGCATGAAATTATCCAGAATTTGGGAAAGCTACCATATTATTATTATTCAAAAAATAATAAGCCAACATAATCCGATTAAAGTGCTCATGTTATAAGAAAGTAGAGAAAATAGAAGAAAGAGTGTTCCAGACTTTACCAATTGCGTTCATGTTTATTGTGTTCATAAATGTTACGAAAACAAATTTCATAATTATGATTATTATTATTATTTATATTGATATATATATAGTGGGGTGGAAGGCTTCAGGATGTAAAGTCTTGCACTTTTTTTTTTTTTTTTAAAGTAACAAAAATTTGTGCTATTGATGCAGTTTATATTATTATTATTAATATTTTTATTATTAGATGAGGGAAAATGCATTTGTATTCTTTGGGGATAAGTTTATCATTGTCTGATTCCAAATGTGAATCTGGTGACAGTAACAGCTGATCAGTGAGCAATGGAGGGAAACAAAGAATGTGTAATTTAAGTCTCAGAGTATGGAAACTGATAAATCGAGATGAAGAGATGACATCCTGGAGATAACTATCACTGAAGCACAGTATTTTTTTTTTTTTTGATCAGCTGGTCTAATTTATTAATTAAAAGGGACACCTAAGTTAGTTGATAGTATTGAATTCTTGTGTAAGTGGTATTGTTTGTGGTTTATCACTGGAGTATAAATCAAAAGAGTAGAAGAAATTTGATTGATTTACACACTGCAGTTTTTACCGAAGTGAAAGATGTATCAGATTTGATTGGAGCAATGCTTTATTTAATAAGAGTTGTGTAATTTCATATTGAATATCAGGAAAAATGGGTTGGTTGATAGTTTCATGGACAGTGATTGTGAATAATCCTTGTAATTAATTATTAAAGTTTGCAGCAGTACTAGAACTATTGATGATTGGGGAAAATGTAATATAGGAAGGTCTACATGCAAACTTAACTATTTTTCTAAGCATGAAAATTATAGATTTTCAAACTGCTCTGCAGTCTGATAAAGGCAAGTAGATATAAAAAGTTTGTATATCCATATTGCTATATTCTGATGGAATAGTGTAATGAACTGTCACTAATATTCTCTGCCGCATGAGAGAGGTGTGTGTGATAGGGTTGCTGAAACCGTCACCAGAGGATTATTGCATTTGAAGCATGCATTTTAATATTGTTTGACATGCATATGCCATTTTATTATTACGCAATTATTTTGCAATATTTTCTTTTTCCTGATATTTTTGCAAATAATAAAAATTAAAAAAATATTTCAGTGCCACAGTAATGAACAGATGCGTTCTGTATACAGTAAAATAGCTCAGTCGGGATCGCATACTGTGGATCAACTGCAGCAGATATCATTTGAGAGACTTACTCAGTCGTCTAGCATTCAGACATCTCCTTCTTCAAGTAACCAAGTAGACCGGCATCATGTTGTCCACGTGTCTGGCACAGAACATGAAAATAAACTTCTTCACCAGCTTTGTAATTTTTCAAATATTAAAGCAACTGTCAAAGTCAGTTCTAGTTGTGCACAGCTTAAAGAGGTATTTTAATGCATTAGTTTAATATTTTTTTAAAATAAAATGCAGTTTAATACTGAAACTGCTATAAATAGCATTTGTAAGTCTATTCTCTTTCTTTTGATAACTAATTAAAATAGAATTCATCTTAAATGCTTTATTTGCTTTAAATATTTAAGGTGATAGTTGCAACTTACAATAGTACTCACATTAACTCATTAATTTTCTTGCTAATTATCCATTGAAACTTCTGGTTGGTTCGGTAATATTTAAATGATATTTAAGTAATATTTTAAGAAACTTTCATGAAAAAAAAAAATATAAATATAAGGGATAATTGTGGCTATTATATATATATATATATATATATATATATATATATATATATATATATATATATATATATATATATATATATATATATATATATATATATATATATATATATATATATATATATAGGTCAGTAGCAGTAGCAATTGGAATGAGCTACCAGATACATCTTGTTATGCTGATAATCAAGAGGATTCCTCTACATCTTCCTCAGTTGTTACTGCTAACACCAATTCTCAGACCGCAAGTAGCAGTTCCTGCCCAAGTCCTTCCGGATCTGTGTTAACTCCATCAGCAGGAGTGGAGACTCCATCTCCTGGAGAGAGTAAATTAAAAGAAGAAAAGAAACTTCCTGGTGTTGTTATGGCTGGGCTCGGAAAAAATGTGTTTAATATGCTTTATCAACTCTCTCTCCTTGAAGACCCCAAGTAAGCATATGCTCATATGTTAATATTTGCTCCTCACGGTTTATGAAATAAATTTTTTAGTGTTCCTTTTTTGAGTAGTTTTGAATGATGCAGCATCTTATATTCATTTTTCATTTGATTGTTTGAAACCTACCATTGATATACTTCATACTGGGTTTGTAAAATTTGTAATACTTTGATGGAAAAATTGCCTGTTTATAATGCTTTTTGATTATATATATATATATATATATATATATATATATATATATATATATATATATATATATATATATATATATATATATATATATATATAATATATATATATATATATGATTTAAGAATTTTTTGACAATGACAATGATGAAATTGAAAAAATATTTTAAAAATTTCAATTAATATTTAAAACTTTTGTAATAAGGAAGTATTAAATTGTCTTATATGTAATGTGTAATACATGTAATTTTAACACACACATAATATCTAGTATAATATATATGGTGTCCCACTCGCTCTCAGCCCCAGATATGGGCTTTCAAATATTAAAGTACTCGTCATAAGTTGATAAAATTTGCCACAAACAAAATTTGGTGTATGAGAAGCGAGGTAGAATCATGAGAGGTAGAGCCACTTGTATCACTTAAAACGTCAGATTGTACGAAATTGAGTCCTTGTTTGAAGATTGGGTTATTTTCAAGGGACTTTGACAGCAACCTTCTGTAACATGGAAATAGAGTTTGGAGGCATGCCTTGATGCTAGTGACAATCACTTTCAAACACTTATTGTGATGTCAGCACGATTCTCACATAAAATTTTATTAACGTATGACTAGTACTTTGATATATATATATATATATATATATATATATATATATATATATATATATATATATATATATATATATATATATATATATATATATATATATATATATATATATATATATATATATATATATATATATATATATATATATATATAGCTCTTAACTGGAGCCGAGAACAAGTGGGACACCCTGTAGTATCTTCAGAACATTGATTTTGAAAATTTTAATATGTGAGAACATGAACAGACATACATAATTCTAGCACTTTAAATTTAGAGTTTTCAAATTGTGATACAGAAACAATCTTTTCTCCAATTCTCCAATTCGATTTCGTCTTGGAGAATATATATATATATATATATATATATATATATATATATATATATATATATATATATATATATATATATATATATATATATATATATATATATATATATATATATATATATATATATATATATATATATATATATATATATATATATATATATATATATATATATATATATATATATATATATATATATATATATATATATATATATATATATATATATATATATATATATATATATATATATATATATATAACCAATTTTACAGCCAATAAAATTAGGTAGGAAAAAATAAATTTTACAAAATGATATATTCTCAAATGAAGATTCATTATTTTACTCAATTTTACTGGCTTTAAATATATATATATATATATATATATATATATATATATATATATATATATATATATATATATATATATATATATATATATATATATATATATATATATATATATATATGGTATATAATTCTGTGAAAAAAATTAACAATTATATTACATGTTTGTCATTATGTAAATATGTAATTTAACATTTTTAAATGCATATTTATATTTAATTATTTATTCAACATAAATAGCCAAAGGTATTTTAGTGTTGTAATGTAGAATTGAGTTTAAAAATTAAAGTAACACATTCCATATTTTAAATTTTATTTCTTATATAATTATTTTAAATTTTAGTTCTTACAAATTAATAATTTTGTTTATGCAAGATTTTTTTCCTAATTTGCAATTTTTTATATAATTTGTTTTTCTGATTTTAAAAACTCCATAAAAAGACCAGTATGCTGTATAAAGTTTTCATATTTCACAATTTCTGATTTTTTGAATTGAAAATGTATTGTAATATAGTAACATTTTATTTGCTTAATCTTAATGCTCTTAACAAATGGGTGATTTTTGTTTTTTTTTTAATGTAGAATTTTAGATACAGTTCGGCGCATTTTATACCTTATTCCCACTGATCCAACAATTGCTGACAAAATGGATTCCATTTGTTCATCTGGTTCTGCTGGAAGCGTTGCCAACAGTTTAAGTAATTTTGGTGGTAAGACATCTCAGTCAAATTCTCCAGCTAAAAAAGAAAAAAATACTAATCAAGCAAAAAAGAAAGAGACCAATTTGAATGTACTTAAAAGTTTACTCGAATTTGAAGGATCTGAAATTACACCATTTAGATTATTATATAATGTTGAGGTAAGAATGTAATATTTTTAGCTTACCATGTTTTACATTCATTATACATAAAGTGGAACTTTTGTTAAGAAAACAGTAGGAAAGCTAGTTTGGTCATTTTTAATTCTTTATAATAGTATTAAATTCATACTTTACTTCTTGTAGTCTCTCTCTTCAATTGTCTTTTTAAAATTATTTTGCTCATTACAAACATAAAATATAAAATGAATATAATAAGTTACTTTTTGGAACTTAATCTCATGGATTCGAATCACCAATGAAAGTGATTCAAATCACATTGATGGAATTTCCTTGAATAGAAGTATCAAAAATTAGATGTTTTTGAATGATCTAGAGAATGTTCGATTGTATGTGTTGGCTGTATTAGTGGTGTGCGAATATTGGTTTAAATTTTTAGAGAGTTACTTGCAATTGTTTTTGAGCAAGAATACTTCTTAGTTCTTTTCTAAAATTTGTGCACAATCTTATGCCGATATAGTCCTAGGATACAACCCTGAAATTTAAATATGTGGAAACCACAATAGTTTACTAAGCTAAAAGAAATTTATATGACCTTTTCTTTTTCTTACCTGTCTCACCTTTTCTTTTTCATAAAACTATCCTTCATTTTCTTCACTATGTACACATATAGTATAACATTAAATTCTAATTACCTCCTACTCTTGTGATTTGCCCTTGATCTTATACCTTATTCCTTCTGTCCAACTTTAATAGTAGTAGTATTTGTTTTTTTTATTATTTGATCCTAGCCTGTTAATTTTGTCTTGCATCTTAAGTCTGTTTCTTGTTGGTGAAGAATCAATAAATATATTGTATAAAATTAGTTCATTCATAAATCTACAACTTACACAATCAGGTATCTTAAAGTACTCTATCATTGAACCTTATATAGTAACACTTTAAATATGGTTTTCGCACTTCTTGTATATTTGCTGACAATTCTCATTTTTTATAAAATACTTCTGATTTTAAAGACCTGTGTGTGTTTATTAAGGCTCACTGTAATTATTTAAAAAAAATTTAGTTTTCATGTATTAAATTTTCAGGTATTGTCAAGTAAATTAATTCCTGTTGAAGGAACGATGCAATTTGATAGTCATTTTAGTGACGAATTCTTATCATGCGGAGGTTTATCTATTTTGATCTCCTTATTGCATAGAGAATCCTTGCCTCACGATATGGATTATGAAGTTCGACAGAGTATTTATCTTATCGTGTTGCAGCTGTTGAGGTAAGGAAACACTCATAAGTTTCGATATATATATATATATATATATATATATATATATATATATATATATATATATATATATATATATATATATATATATATATATATATATATATATATATATATATATATATATATATATATATCATTTAAAATTTGATGTCTTTAAACTAAAATCCTCATCTTCCTTATTTGTCGGTCGTCTTTCCATAATTGAATAGCAAGAATTTGTTTGAAATACTCACTTTGGTGAGCCAGAAATCTGACCTATCTTTCATGAAGTTCGATTTTATTACTAAATATTGCTGCTCTTGGGTAATTGTGTCACATTGCATTATCAATTTGAATTTCAGATATATGCTTTGCGATAAAGAGAACAACAGCAAGAGTGAGGACCAGGATACTCCTATGAGTTATCACCAATACCCTCAGCCACCAAAACGATCAGCGTTTGATGCATACACACTTAAAAAAGAAAGCTTGAGGCATAAAGGGGCATCTCTCGAAGTGTTTTATCATCAGCGAAATATGATGTCATCGTCCTCTTCAAATTTAGCTACCAAATACTTACAGGTATATATATATATATATATATATATATATATATATATATATATATATATATATATATATATATATATATATATATATATATATATATATATATATATATATATATATATATATATATATATATATGACAATTTAATACCACCAGATTACCAAATCATTAATGTTTTCTACGTGGTATTTATTACTTTAATTTTTTTCTTTCATTTATTTATTAATCTTTTCAGAATATGCCTCCTGAAGAATGGTTAGAAATGGTGAGTAGTATAATGCGCGTTGCTTGGGCGAGCGCTGCAGGGAAGCTCTTTTTATGTTCAACAGGAATGGCCTCTTTGGATCCAAGTTTAAATTCACCGGATTCTTACAAGTCTTCAAGAGAAAATAGCACAGGTTAGAACTAAAACTTTTTTTGTATTAAAAGTAAATAACTTTTTTTTTTTTTTTTAAATTTTGTTTGTAAAAAAGTATTTCTTTTAAGTACTTTTTAAAATGTCTGAAAAATAAATACTTATTTAGAAAAGATAACTTTTAATTCTATACTCTCATTTGTTTTATACTTTTAACTTAACAGGTAGCGCTCACAGCTCCGGAAGTGAAAGTGAACGTACTTTTCAAGGAGGAATTTGCATGCAACAGTCGTCACTGCTTCCAACAGATGCCTTAATAGCAATTGAAGCCTTGCCTTTATTAATTACTTCCTTAAGTTTGCGTGCTGACTTTATCGGTATTTTTAATATTATTGTATTATCATATTTTATTGTATTTTAAAATCATTGTATTATATTTTTAATCAGGTTTTTGATACTTTAATAATTTGAAATTTATTTAAATGTGCATAATTAAGAGGTGTTTTATATGTTTATAATAGAGAAGTGGTATAATTTGCCTAGTGTCAAAGAATTTATCATTGAACTTCTCATTGGGTGCAGTTCTTGGAATGTACGAGAAAAAGCATGTCAGCAGTTCATACGTTTAACCACAGTTAAAACCACAAATTCTCCCCAGCCTAGTCAATTTCTTACTCAGGTAAACTTTTCCTGTTGAATGTAGACATAAAGGTTAATAGTAGCTTTATATATATGAGTAAAGGGTCTTAACTCAACATTAATCAGGAAGTAAGTCTAACACAATTTTAGTGAAGGTTTTAAAATTCGGAAAATCGAAATAATTCCAATTAGTTGTAAAAACAATAAAAACATTTCAATTCATAAGTAAAATTAAATCATAAAATAAATAGGGTAAATTAATATATATATATATATATATATATATATATATATATATATATATATATATATATATATATATATATATATATATATATATATATATATATATATATATATATATATATATATATATATATATATATATATATGGAAGATATTACACAAAGCCCGCCTTCCACTATGGGTTTCATCAACCAGTGCCAGAGGAGCTACACTTAAATTTGTTTCTCAGTGTTCCCAGTATTTTGATTTGATGTAAGTTTTACATTATTATTTGTTATTATTTTTTATTTTTGTGAAAATAAGAGGTTTTTGTTTTCAATTTTATTCAGATTTTGATGGTAGAATTGTAGTGAATTAGGGATTATTTTACATGAGAAGAATATATTAGTAACCTTATATATAATATGGTGGTCTTTAGGGAAGTACATTAAACCTAATCAAAAAATCAAATTATTTTTTTTTTGAGGTTTGGGGGGAGGAGGAAGGGATGTGACATGTTTTTTAGTGAATGTAGATATGATTTTCAGTGTAAAAATTGGCCTTAAAGTTAAGACTTCTTGAGCAAATCATATCAATAATATTTTGATTTAAGATATCTTTTTAAAATAGATGAAAATGTTTATATATGACATACTCCAATTTATAATTCATTACTTTAGATTTACCTTTTTGTATTAGTAAAATTATTTTGATTAATAGTATAACAAAAATAAAAAAATTTCCCTTAAGATCAGCAAAAAAATAGCTTGAAAAATATTGTTGTAGATTTATTTCACCTTTACTATTTCAACCTATTTTTAAGGTTTTGAAAAGTAAAGCTTTGCCTATTTTGCAATAGATGTGAAAGTCGGTAAATAATAATGAAAAGATTTGACATCTTTTTTCTTTTTGCACTTTGTAATATTTAACTTTTTCATTGGTGCGTGAATTATTTTCAGATCACATCTTTTATCAAGTTTGACTCAGAATTCACAGGATATCTTAAACATTAATGCATCCCAGATGATAGAAGATGAGATCGTCTGGATGCTTAATTTTACGAGCACAAGGGAGGCTACAAGAGAAAGGCCAGAGTCGGGAATTGCTCTACTTCGGAATGCGGAAAACTTGCTAGTAGCTGGACATTTGAAATTAATAAGCTCTCTTTTGTCTTGCGAAAATATTGATAAAATGAAATGTGGTTAGTACAAACATCCATGACTTTAATGAAGATTTGTTTTTTTTAATTTAAAAAATACCGTACAAATTTCATTACAAAATGTATTAAAATTGAAAGTGCTGTGGTTATATTTTTTATCTATAAAACTGGCAATAAATCTTATTGTTTATATTGTCATTTAGTTAAAAATTGTTTAATATTATATCTTTGCCATAGGGGAAGCACTAATACCTCTTCTTATTTATGAGTACTTGTTCCCTTCATCTAAACTCGTTCTTGGACCAGCTTCCAATTCCTTTGAAACGCTTAACAAATGTTCAGCCAAGTGTACAGGTATCGAGTCTCGAATGACAGCTTATATGTTATTAGCTCAAGTAGCTGTTACATCACCGAACAATTTCAAGACTCTTTCCAAAAACCTTACATCATTACATCATCAGCTGGACAGAGATTCCATTAAGGAATTTGAGGTAACTACTTTCTTTCATTCCACAATTGCCATTATTCACTCTATTTTAAAATATATATGAGACTAAGTTATGAAACTCATTTTCAAATTTTTTTTTTTTTTTTTACTTCAGAAATAAAGTATTTATTGTAGCACTGTTAACTCTTATAATTATTCGAACAGGTTCTACATAATAAAATTATTATTATTATTATTATTATTATTATTATTATTATTATTAGAGATTTACCGATACCAGTAAAGAGGCCGATACCGATACTATTTTTTTAGGTGCCGATACCGATACCGATACTTTCTTAAGTAATAAGATAGAACATTTGTGTACTGCTAGGCAACTGAGGATTGCATTCCCTGTACAACCAATGTATTTCTTATTTGGTTTTGCCCAAGTATATTTTATAAATTAAAATATTATCTTTTAGGAATAATAAAGGCAAATATAATACTAATAACTTTTTAATGTTTGTGTTTATTCAAAAAATATTCCATTTCTATTTTCCAGTAAGTATTAACAAAGTTTAGCTACTCGCTTTCATGTTTTAACATGATTACAATTTACAAGAAGATTCTTTAACTAGCTACAATATAAAGAATAAAAACAATGAAAGAAGAGACCTGAATTAATCAGCAGAGAAGACAAAATATAAAAAACGCCATTATTCAAACATGACATAATAAAAAAATATACTCCTTTAAGGTACAGACATCACTTAGTAGTCGAATTCAAATACCCTTAAATTATGGTGTAAAAATATTAAAGTTCCACTCATATCTGGAGAGAGCCTGTTCCTTCTTGGGGTGTTTACATTCCCACCTACACTAAAATGTATATATGGCCAAAATATATATATATATATATATATATATATATATATATATATATATATATATATATATATATATATATATATATATATATATATATATATATATATATATATATATATATATATATATATATATATATATATATATATATATATATATATATATATATATATATATATATATATATATATATATATATTATATATATATATATATATTTTAACTCCGGTTCTTTAATTAAATATTCAAAGGATTCACATCTCTACAGGAAATGGAGTATAAAAGATCAGGAAAGAAATTAAATAGAGAGGGAACGAATAGTTAAGAGAATTGATGCTTGGCATCCATAGCTGGATGGCGAACTCCATATGCAGGAACTCTTCTCCTAATATATATATATATATATATATATATATATATATATATATATATATAATATATATATATATATATATATATATATATATATATATATATATATATATATATATATATATATATATATATATAGGAAGACGAATTATGGGCTAGCTTAAGGAATTCCTTATTAGAACTTTTATATATCGGAACTAGATTTATTTTTTAATCTAAAAGTTTCTCATAATTCTTCACCCAAAAAGTAAGGAGTGAGTGTCGTCCATATTGACCAATACCGATACCCAAAAAATGGCGAATACTATCGGTACATCCCGAATTATTATTACTACTAATAATTATTATTATTATAATTGTTGTTGTTTTTTTGACTTCTCATTTGTTTGTCCGAATCGCAGTAATGTTTTTTTTTTTTTAAGTATGTAATGTATCATTGTATTAATCTCCGTATATGTTTTTAGCTCTTCAATTTCATGTATGTATTATCATTTCTGTTGTTCTGATTTTATGCCATCTCTTAAATTTTGTCACTTTATTAACGGACATTATTAGATTAACTTAAATTTCCAGCATGTTTAATATATATATATATATATATATATATATATATATATATATATATATATATATATATTATATATATATATATATATATATATATATATATATATATATAATATTATATATATATATATATATATATATATATATATATATATATATATATATATATATATATATATATATATATATATATATATATATATATATATATATATATATATATATATATATATATATATATATATATAATATATATATATATATATATATATATATATATATATATATATATATATATATATATATATATATATATATATATGGCTTGTGGGATAGAATCCATTTTGATAGACACAAAAAGTTTCATATTTCAATAGTTTGATGTAGCAATATGTCTTCAAAATAATTAGATATTACTAATATCAGAAAACCAAAAATTTATTATCATTGATTACTTTTCAATCTTGTTTCGACCTCCATAAATTCAATAAGGGAAAAAAAAATTTGTATCTGTAAATTCCAAAGGTATCGTATCAGTAATCAGTATCAGGTGGTTTAAGATTATATCAGTTAAAACTTTTATATCACTATCTCATATATATATATATATATATATATATATATATATATATATATATATATATATATATATATATATATATATATATATATATATATATATATATATATATATATATATATATATATATATTATATATTATTATTATTATTATTATTATTATTATTATTATTATTATTATTATTATTATTTCCTTTAGACCATTAGATTTATCATGAATTTAATTTGTTTGTATAAGAACTTGACCTTATTTCATGACACTTAGGTATGAACAACATAAGTAACGTACGTGGGAAGAATTTCTCAGGTTTCCTATACTATTTTATTTTAAATAAGCGATATCCAGACACCTTAATAATCTTAACTGTATTTTCTGTTTTTGTGAACAGTTTTAGCCATATTTTTCTAACTATAACTTTAATTTTTAAGCGATGCCCTGTGGTGGAAGGTCGTTGCCCCAGTGGTTTTGTAGGTTTAAAGAATGGTGGTGCTACATGTTACATGAACTCAGTACTCCAACAGTTATTTTTAGTTCCTGGTATTCAAGAAGATATTCTATCAGTTAATAGTGATGAAGAGTGTGATGACAGGTATGTACATATTATTTGTAGTAGTAGTTGTAATATATATATTACACACACACACGCACAATTTAGGGCATATTATAAATTTTATTTAAATCTTATAATTAATTGATATATTCTTATTAGTTTATGAAAATAAAAGGGGGAGTTGTTAAAAAAAATTTGAATTAAAAAATTTTCTTGAATATAAAATAGGGAAAATAATTCATTTGGTTAAAGATAATTATTATAGCATAGAGTACATTTGTTTGTACATCTATAATCTTAATTTCTAAAAGTAAAAGGATTAAAGGTACAAATAAATTTTACATGATACAACCAATTCAACTCACAAAAACAGGAAGATATTATAAAATGGGTAAGAAGCCAAATCAAAAGTAAATTTTAGAAATTGAATTATTTCCCTTTAATGTAAACTGTACTACAAGAAATGCCAAATATAAATAATAATAAATAATAATAATAATATATATATATATATATATATATATATATATATATATATATATATATATATATATATATATATATATATATATATATATATATATATTATATATATATATATATATATATATATATATATATAAGCTTGTTTTTCCAACTGCAAAATTTATTTGGTCATCTTCTGGAGTCTCAGTTGCAGTATTACACACCTGAAAAGTTTTGGAGTTGCGTCAGTATGGGAGGACAACCCATCAATATTAGAGAACAACAAGGTATTCCTATAAATAATTATACATTATTATTATTATTATTTGCTTCATTGTCTATTCACATTGTATTAAGTTTCATTAATATTAAGTGTTAACTTAATATTAATGAAATTCGGTATTAAGATTATATTTTCCGCGATACTGATGAACATTGTTCAAAATTTTCAATTAAACGTCC
>SEYY01020048.1:327500-354602 GCA_009176605.1 Armadillidium nasatum
CAAGGATCAGGTTTTCACCCTATTGTTCCCTCTATCGTTCCTTTTTATGATATTATTTAATTACAATGCTATAAACGCATCAGTAAACATGTATAAAGTGAAAATAGAAACTTTTTATGGGAATCCTTCTCTGGGGTCGAACCACCGCCTGTTGCGACTGAGAACGACAAAGACTCGATGCTCTACCACTGAGCCATCCACGATCCCAAAAAAGATCGTTTCAAGAACAGTTTCAAGCATACGAGCTCCCGTCAAGGATCAGGTTTTCACCCTATTGTTCCCTCTATCGTTCCTTTTTATGATATTATTTCATAAAAGTTTCAGAGGTAGTAGAGCATCGAGTCTTTGTCGTTCTCAGTCGCAACAGGCGGTGGTTCGACCCCAGAGAAGGATTCCCATAAAAAGTTTCTATTTTCACTTTATACATGTTTACTGATGCGTTTATAGCATTGTAATTAAATAATATCATAAAAAGGAACGATAGAGGGAACAATAGGGTGAAAACCTGATCCTTGACGGGAGCTCGTATGCTTGAAACTGTTCTTGAAACGATCTTTTTTGGGATCGTGGATGGCTCAGTGGTAGAGCATCGAGTCTTTGTCGTTCTCAGTCGCAACAGGCGGTGGTTCGACCCCAGAGAAGGATTCCCATAAAAAGTTTCTATTTCACTTTATATATATATATATATATATATATATATATATATATATATATATATATATATATATATATATATTAGTTTCCTTGGACTCTGGACATGGGTGAATACACTGTAGAAGCTCTCTCCTCTGATGAAATGTTAACATCTCCATCAAAAGGAGACAGAGATTCTGAAGGAAACTTTCTAAGCAATATGGATCCTCCTTCCAGTATAAAAACTCCTAAATCAACTCCAAAAACACCGAAATCTCCTAATGCAACTCCTACTGTTGGAGGAAAAAGTTCAAAGCATTCACCTCTGAAACTTTCTATGCCATCACCTGCAAAATTTTCCATGCCAAGGTAAGTGAGTGTATATTTCTCCACATGTCACTAAATTTCTCAAGCTGGGAAGTATTGCTCATTTTGCTCGTATATGGAATTCTTCAATATAATTAAAGGTGTTTTCGTTCTCTTAATCAGTCTCTCTCTCTCTCTCTCCAAATTTAGAACTATTATAGACAAATTTTTCGAACGTAGAAAAAGGTTTAAAAAAATGGGCCTAAATCATAATGTTGTTTAATATGCTTTAATGTCTTTTCATGTAAACTTTTTCAACCTTTGTTAGTTTTTTATGAAGTAAAAGCTTTTTCCGTACATTTTTATTTTTTGTAATACAAATATCAATTTTACAATAACACATGCAGCACAATACATTTTATGTCTAGGTGTATTGCTACTTTTCAAATGAGAAATTTATCATATGACTGATTTTAAAAAAGAAATTTGAATTATTTACAACACATTTTAAAAAATAAATAAGCCAAGCATTTTTAATAAAAAATTTTAAATGTTCATTCAAAACCGAAATAAAAATAAACAATTTTATGCTTTTTCTTGTCGTTAATCATACATTTTTCAGGGTAATTTTTTCTTGTTTCGAAAAGGTTAGAGAAATGTCATCCCAAAACAGACTCTCAGCTTAAGTTTTTCTTCAGTTTTTTTCTTTTCTACATTCTCATTTTTGTTTGTTATTCTTGTCATGCAATCTCCTGTTTGCCAGTTAGTATTTAGAAATCGAAAACTCCATATATATATATATATATATATATATATATATATATATATATATATATATATATATATATATATATATATATATATATATATATATATATATATATATATATATATATATATATATATATATATATATATATATATATATAGGTGGCCCTTCAGGGGAGGTAGTGCCTCCTATATAATTTCAAAGCTACTTGAGTTTAAGACCAGATAGAGAACCGCTCTTCCTTACCTTTCATCAATTACACATACACACAAGGTAATAATTTTCGAATTTGATTAAAGCTAAAATATTATCATCAAATTCACTTTTAAAAAAAAAATAAAAAATAGGAGAGGGCTTAAAAACTTTTTGTCACATTAGAATTTACTGAACAAAGTCGAGCAAAAATTAATTTTAAAATTGTCTTTTGGGTGCATGTGAACTGTTTGCCAAGAGAAATGAGCAAGTACATACAGTTAGAGAGAGAGAGAAATCTTGGCCAATGGAAAGCAAAATAATGTTACATGATGTAATATTCACATTCCAAATACATAGAAAAGAAGCTGAATGACATTTCCAAGTTCAAAAATCACGTATTAAGAGATATATCAGAAAGTAATACCTAATTTTATGTCTTTAATGCGAGCATGTGATAACACAGAAAGATATTTTTATCCATGTATATACGTAAAACCTTGACTTTTTAGTAATAATGAAAAAATTAATGTAAACTATATATATATATATATATATATATATATATATATATATATATATATATATATATATATATATATATATATATATATATATATATATATATATATATATATTTTTTTTTTTTTTTTTGTTTCCTCCGGTGGGAAAAGGCCAGAGGCCTACCAAATTCCATCGGAGTTGGAAAAGATCTATTATCATGGTCGACAGTGGCCGACGTGACCAGATGCACGGCGTTTGAAAGTATGTAAGTCAAAGGAAGTTGGGAAAACAGATGAAGGGAGTGTGTTCCAGACTTTACCAGTACAGTATATGTAAGACTGAGCATAGCGGTTAAGTCTGGGGTCGGAGAGCTTGGACAGAGAAAGGATGAGAATGTGTAGAAAGGCGTGTCGCACGAGCTCTTCTCAATGGAGGAGGTATGCGACGAGAGAGTTCAGAAGAGCAGTGTCCGTTGTAATAGCGATAGTAAAGAGAGAGTGACGCAACAATTCGACGGGCAGAAAGAGATTGAAGAGAGTTAGTAAGAGCAGGAGAGTTGATGAGACGAAATGCCCTTGACTCCACCTTCTCTAGGAGAGCTGTATGTGTTGAACCACCCCAGATGTGCGAAGCATACTCCATACAGGGGCGAACAACACCCCTATACAGAGCAAGCAACTGGGGTGGCGTGAAGTAATTCTGAAGGCGCCTCAGAACACCCAACCTCTTAGAAGCTTGTTTAGAAAGAGAAGTAATGTGATCTTTCCAAGAAAGATCACGAGAAAAAGAAACACCAAGAATATTAAGAACAGATGAAAGGCTTGAGTTGTGTGTTTTCGAAGAAGATATCATAGGTTGTGTGGAAGATTGTGTCGAGTGGAGAGATGAAGGAATTGAGTTTTTGAGGCATTGAAAACAACCATGTTTTCTCTGCCCCAATTTGAAACGCGAGAAGGATCAGAGGTTAGTTCCTCCAAGGCTACCCTTCTCGAGTCTATCAACTGCTGTTGGGTGGGACGTTTTTCAAACTGGAAGGAATAATGAAGGGTGGAGTCATCAGAATAGGAGTGGATAGGAGATGAGGTGATAGAGAGAAGGTCATTAATGAAAAGTAGAAAAAGTGTAGGTGATAGAACAGAACCCTGAGGAACACCACTGTTAATAGATTTAAAGGATGAACGGTGGCAGTCTACAACAGCTGCTATAGAACGACCAGAAAGGAAATTAGCGAGAAGATCACAGAGAGAAGGATAGATTCCGAAAGAGGGAAGTTTAGAAATCAAAGCTTTGTGCCAGACTCTATCGAAGGCTTTCGATATGTTCAGCGCGACAGCAAAAGATTCACCGAAATGCCGAATAGCGGAGGACCAAGAGTCAGAGAGAAGGGAAAGAAGATCACCCGTAGAGCGTTTCTTACGAAAGACCATACTGGCGATCAGAGATAAGATTAGAAGAATTGAGATGTTTCCAAATCTTCCTGTTAAGGATAGATTCGAAAACTTTAGAGAGAACGGAGGTCAAAGAAATAGGACGGTAGTTGGAGGGTTGAGAGGGGTCCCCCTTCTTCGGCACAGGCTGAATGAGCGCACGTTTCCAGCAAGAAGGGAAGGTTGAAGTAGAGAGACAAAGACGAAATAGTTTACCGAGGCAGGGTGCAAGCTCGGAAGCACAAGTTTTGAGAACCACAGGAGGAATACCATCAGGACCGTACGCCTTCTTAGTATTAAGCTCAGAGAGAGCAGAAATAACATCTTTAGAAGAAATTCTAATTTTAGGCATAATTGAGTTAGAGGGGGTTGAAGGAGGAGGAATAGCTCCGGAATCTTCTAAGGTTGAATTAGAGGCAAAAGTTTGAGCAAAGAGTTCAGCTTTAGAAGAAGGTAAAACAGCAGTTGTGCCGTCGGAAGATATTAAAGGAGGGAAAGAATAAGAAGCGAAGTTAGAGTTGACATTTTTTGCAAAATGCCAGAAAGAACGTGAAGAAGAGGAACCAGAAAGATTATTGCATTTTCTACGGAGAAAGGAGTTTTTAGTGTTGCGAAGGATAGATTTTGCACGATTCCGGGATGAAATATAAGTAGCGTGAGTTTCAGGAGTTTGAAGACGACGGTAATCCCTGAAGGCAGCATCCCTGCGGCGAATAGCACGAGAACAAGCAGAGTTAAACCAAGGTTTGTTAGGTTTAGTAGAAGGGAAAGAATATGGAATGTATGCCTCCATGCCAGAGAGAATCACCTCGGTAATGCGTTCTGCACACTCCGAGGGACCCATCCCACGGAAGCAATAATCATTCCACGGGAAATCGAAGAAGTACGACCGCAAGTCCGACCAGCTTGCGGCACCGAAGTGCCACAAACGTTTCCTTTCCGTAGAAGAGGGTCTTTCCTGCAGGAAGACTTGAAGAGATAGAAGAGGATACAGAGATAAAAAGGTGATCGGAGGAACCCAGAGGAGGAAAGAGTTTAACAGTATAAGGAGAAGGATTAGAAGTTAGGAAAAGGTCTCCAAGACGATCAGGGATACGAGTAGGGAGCTGCACCAACTGCTCAAGGTCGTTTTGGATAGCGAAAAGGAAGGCACGTTCACCAGCTGTATCATGAGAACTAGAAGAAAGCCATTGGCGGTGGTGAACATTGAAATCACCTAATATGATGATTTCAGAGAAAGGAGAAGAAGAGAGAATGTGCTCTATTTTGGAGTTTTAAATAGTCGAAGAATTTAGCATAGTCAGTAGAATTAGGAGATAAATAAACTGAACAAATGAATTTAGTCGTAGAATGGCAAGAGAGCCTAAGCCATAAGGTGGAAAATTCGGAAGACTCCAAATTAGAGACACGAGAACAAACGACATCGTTGCGCACGTATGCACAACAACCGCCTTTGGCTGAAAATTGAGGATAGAGACAGTAGGAGGAAACAGAATAGGGTTTGCTATCAGAACGCTCAAACATCTGAGTTTCGGTCAAGAATAAGAGGTGAGGTCTTGAAGAAGAGAGGTGATGTTCAACAAAGTGGAAATTAGAGTGCAGACCGCGAATGTTGCAGAAATTAATGAAAAAAATAGACCGTGCATCAGGACAAGCCGGCAGCCGTGTCCTGGTGGCACCAACCCCATCACCGGAGGCCACCAACTCCCAAGTGGTGATGGGGGAAGGGGTGGATGAGGGACTATTTTTGGAAGCCGTCCCCCGTGGCTTCTCCGAGGCTTCCGAAGTTGACGCCATTATTGATTTTTTTTATTTTATAAGATGTATCAGAAATGTTTTATGTATGTAAAGGAGAGCCTACTCCGTGTAGATAGAAGGTGAGCGCGAAAGGGAGCGAACCATTGGGCACTGGGATGAGATAGGAGTACCTTTAACACCCCGTATGCCCAACAGGGGGTAATCTCAACGCTTCGGGAGCGCTACTTCCCTCCCCCGTAATATATATATATATATATTATATATATATATATATATATATATATATATATATATATATATATATATATATATATATATATATATATATATATATATATATATATATATATATATATAATGTTGGTATTCATTTTGTTAACAGGAAATTAATGAGAAAACGTTATGAACTAGTTGGTGTGATTGTTCACAGTGGACAAGCTAATGCTGGACATTACTATTCCTACATTAAAGACAGAAGGTAAGTTTCAATATCTTTATTCTTTTAAACTGTTTCTTTTACTCCTCTGAGGAATCTTTCTTTCTTCACTGAGGTTTTACACCTTTTTCAAAATGAAATTACAATAGAAACATCTGGCAACGTAGCCCACTTTTTTTTTTTTTTTTTTTAATCAAATATTTTTTGTATAACGTTTTCTTTTAAATTTTTTTTTACATAAATTAATTATTATTATTATTCTTATTATTATTATTATTATTATTATTATTAGAGGTGACCCAATCAGTAACCCGAATAAATCTAAATGGTTCAAATTCAATGACACAACTGTTGAACACGTTGAAATGACCAATGCTCTCCTAGAACAAGAATGCTTCGGCGGTACCTACAAGGCTAAAGTTTCCTACGATTCTTGTATGTACCACTATAGTATTATTATTTATTTTTTATTATTTCTTTCACTATTATTATTTTTATTATTATTAAGGAAAATTACTTAACAAAAATATTTAATCATTTTTTAAATTTGGTTAATAATGGTAATTTAGGTTAATAATTTAAAAAAAGATTGTTTTGATTGGTCAGTTTAGGCCATTTTGCTATGTAGCCAGGCAGAAAGTATTACGTTTACTGACTTTGCATAAGTGCTCTTATG
The DNA here is from genome assembly GCA_009176605.1 of Armadillidium nasatum. Taxonomy (NCBI): domain Eukaryota; kingdom Metazoa; phylum Arthropoda; class Malacostraca; order Isopoda; family Armadillidiidae; genus Armadillidium; species Armadillidium nasatum. Next base: position 334,202 of record SEYY01020048.1, read on the forward strand.
TTTTGACCTTATAGTAAGTTATTGTCTTAGCAAAAAAATAAAGTGCAGTAATTCATTAAATATATTAAATGATTTCTTTTTTAAAGTAAAAACTTGAGTAGCCTGACCTATCTTAGGCATAAAATAGGCCTAGCCAACCTTTAGATTGCCTCATGCTAAGAAATAGGGGCAAGTATTTTAAGGTGTTTAAGTTGGAAGGACATTTGATTACAAAAATTGTAAATTTAAATTTATGGGTTTTAAATAGGCATAATGAGGCTATTTGTTCTTTTTAATTTGGTAACCTAGTATTTTATTAATAAATTAGTGTTAACTGATTGAGATGGGAGGCTGTTCAAAATTTTAAAGCCCCTCAGCTGATCCATCAAGCCACTAGGCATTATATATATATATATATATATATATATATATATATATATATATATATATATATATATATATATATATATATATATATATATATATATATATATATATATATATATATATATATATATATATATATGGTCAGACTGTACATTAGCATCCATCCATAACTCAAAAACTACTAACCTTACATTAAAAAGGATTATAGTTTTGAAATCCTTGGGTAATTTGCAGTAAGAAAACAATAAAAAATATTTTAAAAATGTAAAAAAAAAAAAAAAAAAAAAATATTTATATATAAATGTACGATAAGTTTATAATTAAAAAGTAGGACATGTAAAAAACCGAACATATGTCTACGGGGGGCTCAGCCCCTCGTACCCCCGACCCGTGAGTGATGATGATATTGTAGACTACTTTTCTTGTAATAATAATTATAATAATAAACACTAATATCAAACTATTTTATTAAATGGTATTAAGTGGTACAGTGGTAAGGTGATAACCTATAATAAAAGTGGTTCAGTGTGTTGGGATAGGCCTAGCAAGCCACCAACTGATTGCCTTGCCTTGCTCAAGAAACTCATGTCTTGTTCGAGACAGCTGACAGGTGCTAGCACCTACAGGAGTATGGTAAAAAAAAAAAAAAAAAAAAAAAAAATCAAACACGGCAAGCTTTATAAAATCGAAATCGATCATTTTCTTGTCGACAATTTTCCTCTTTCCTCTGAGTTGGGTGAGTTGCCAATTGCCGGACGTACAATTCTTGCGAGGCTTTTAAAGAAGTAAAATTTACTTATGTAATAAAATTTATTATAAGAATTTATTTTTTATCTCCCAATTTTTCTTACCTAAAATTCGACAAGGATCTCAAAAATATAATCCTTTTTAACGTAGGATTAATAGTTTTTGAGTTATGGATGGATGCTAATGTGCAGTCTGGCCTATATATATATATATATATATATATATATATATATATATATATATATATATATATATATATATATATATATATATATATATATATATATATATATATATATATATATATATATATATATATATATATATATATATATATATATATATATATATATACTCGCTCTTGGCCACAGATATGTGCTTATAAATATCAAAGCACGGGTCAAAAGTTTACAAAATTTGCTACGAACAAGCCCTGGTGTGTGAAAAATATGGCAGAATCAAAAGAGGTCGTGTGACAGTCGTTCGTACACGAAATTGAGTGCTTCTGTGAAGATCGGGTCATATCCAAACAACTTTAGCTACCCAGGTCGCCTGATCTTACCCCTCCGAATTTCTTCCTATGGGACATGCCAAAAGTGAATGGCGACAAGCCACGTGCTTTCATGTAACTTAAAGACAACATCCGGTAGGCAATTGACTCTGTAATCACAATATGTTGGCGGCAACTTTCCTTAACATGGAAAAGCGTGTGCTAAAGGCCATCACTTCCAACCCTTGTTGTGATGTGAGCACAATTCTCACATAACAAAGTTTGTTCGTAGCAAATTTTATCAACCTTATACCACTACTTTGATTTCAATAAGCTCATATCTAGGGCAGAGAGCGAGTGGGGCATCATATATATATATATATATATAATATATATATATATATATATATATATATATATATTATATATATATATATATATATATATATATATATATATATATATATATATATATATATATATATATATATATATCCCAACAAATACTAAGAAATGGCTATCCAACTTCCTATCAGGAAGAACCGCCCAAATACAACAAAACGGCCATAAATCACGTACCATCAACATAAAGAATGGAGTTCCCCAAGGAGCCATACTCTCCCCAACTCTATTCAACCTTTACACAGCAGACCTCCCACAACCCCAAACAGCTTTCACCCGCATCACCTCATACGCCGACGACATAACTATAGCCACCACTCACGAAGACCTCACCACCGCAACATCACTCACTCAAGACTACCTAACTCAACTCCAAACTTGGCTAGTCGAAAACAGAATGACAGCATCACCAAACAAATCCTCCATAACCCTCATAACAACAGACAAACACATATCCAACACCCACCCACAAGTCCTACTAAACAACACCCCCATACCCTTCAACAAAACCCCAAAGATCCTCGGCATAACATTTGACACTCGCCTCACTTTCTCCAAGCACATTCAAAATACCACCTCAGCCGCAAACAGAAAACTCAACATCCTCAAAACAGTGGCCAACACAGACATACACAACAACATACAAACCTCAATTGCAATCTACAAACAATTTATACGCCCCACCATTAACTACGCTTCCCCTGTCTGGCACCCTCTGCTCTCCGACAAAAACTTAACGACACTCCAAATAATGCAAAATAAAGCCCTTCGCACAATCACCGGCTGCACACGCACAACCCCTCAACAACACCTACACAACGAAACCAAAATACTACCCATAAGGAATCACCTCGAAATGATAGGCACCCAATTTTACGCAAAAACACGCCTACCCACTCACCCATGTCACAATACTCTCCTCCAACCTACCCCACAAAGACTAACACAGCCTCCATCGTCCACCGGCGCCTTTTACAAACAGATCCTAAATCACATCCCCCCTCCCCCCCCCCAATACCACAACAACCAAACATATACACACTCAACTAACACATTCATACATGATCAACAGACCTCCAAACAACATCCTTAACAGACCCCCCCCCGAAATAAACCCCGACTTCAACAACCTCCCAAGACACTTACAAACCTCACTTGCAAGATTGAGATGCGGTCACCACCCAAACCTACAACATTACAAACACAAATTCAAAATAAACCAGGCAGCATCTCCCACCTGTACTAGATGCGGAATGGCCCCGGAGACCGTGAAACACTTTCTATTACGCTGTCCTTCCAACTCTCGCCCCAAAATCTTCTGGGGCATCACTTCTTTGAAGGATCTCTGGACGAGACCGACTGCGGCAGGAAGCTTCATTAGCGAAGTGTGGCCGCCTCAACATGGGGTGGTCAGGGGGTGAGAAGGTAAAAAAAAAGAAGGTATATATATATATATATATAATTAAGAGGTAGAGGAGTAAAAAAGGTTCTACAACCAAAAAATTTTATATATATATATATATATATATATATATATATATATATATATATATATATATATATATATATATATATATATATATATATATATATATATATATATATATATATATATATATATATATATATATATATATATATAAGTATTACCTCTAATTGGCAACTTGTCGTTACAAGATAAAATTAAATACTTTAAGAAGTTTGATATAAATTACAGTTACTTAAATAATAATAATAATAAAATGGAAAAATAAATTTTATAAAACTGCAGCCAATCCGATGCCTGAAGATCGTCTTCGTTACTGGAATGCTTACATGCTTTTCTACGACACCATTGACGACTTGTCTTGTACTCCAAAGACACCAAAGACTCCCCGCATTACTGGTAGAACGTCAAGGTCTTTAAGAGCTTCTGCAAGCAGGTATATATATATATATATATATATATATATATATATATATATATATATATATATATATATATATATATATATATATATATATATATATATATATATATATATATATATATATATATATATATATATATATATATATATATATATATATATATATATATATATATATATATATATATATATATATATATATATATATATATATATATATGAGGTAATAAGTAGTTAAGATGATAGAAATTAAAATTATTAAATTTAACTTTTTTTTTTTCATTTTCCAGTGCACGGAAAAATTTGTCTCTGGGAGGCACGACAAGCGACTCTAAGTCTGTTATAAGTAGTTCCGATTTAGCCACGAGCCCTTCAAGTTCAAGAGACAATAATCCAGAATTTGTGAGAGCTGCACAAACAAGTTTATGCGAGCTCAGTGAACTTCTGAAACGTGGGGAAAAACAGGGTATGTTCCGACAACAAATGCCTCCAAGAATTTTGGCAACCATTACCCATGACAATCTAACCTTTCTCAGAGATAAAGACTTGTACTCCATGGATTACTTCAATTTTATATATAATGCCTGTTATTTGGCATTGGTAAGATTTTGTGTTTGTGTTAATACAGTATTTTTTTTATGTTTGAGAAATCCTTATTTAAGTTAGACAGTTCTTATTCTTTTTTTTTATTTATTTAATTTATGTATTGGCATGTTAGTTTAAAAATAAGACTTCGATATTGAATCCATGAATTAATTGACATGTTAGATTAAAATAAGTTCTTTTCCGGTTTCTTTTAAAGTATTTAAATTAAAAGATATGAAGAAACGAGTGTTAAAAATAGCAACCCTCTTGCAAAATAAAAGAACACAGTAATCTTCCTTGTTTATGAACCAACATTGTTATTGTAGTTCTCAATTTTTAACATGTTACCATATTAATTTGAAAATATTAATGTTAAGTTTGACATCGTTTTAACCTTTCCAACAGTTCGAGTAAACTCATAGGTTGATAGGTAGTTTTTTTTTTTTTCCATTAACTCAAACAATTATTATTTTTATTATTTATCCAAGATTTTTTAAATTTGTTAGAAATTTTAAATAATAATAATGACCTGTTAGTTTTACAATATATATATATATATATATATATATATTATATATATATATATATATATATATATATATATATATATATATATATATATATATATATATATATATATATATATATATATATATATATATATATATGCAAATGAATTAATAGCGAAGTTATTATTATTACTATATTATCGTTAGTTTACATTGAAAGTTGTCTTTTTTATAATGACCTTCGGGGATTGTATAGAATTGATATTTCTTCATCTGACTTCTATAGGAAACTTTTAAACAAGAAAAAGGAGTCAATTCAGAAATGCTCGTAGATGCAGTTTCTCTTGGGTTGAAATTTCTTCTTAATACTTACTTAAGAACGCGAGGTAAGGAAGTATCTGTTGTACAAAGGTGGCTGGAGCTGTTGACTGAAATTTTGGAGAAAGAAAGAATGGCAACGTCTTGGTGCGTTCATTATTTTGTATCTGAAGGAGAACTTCATATTCAACCTCTTTTACTAGAGTGTCCAGACAAAATGGTCAGAGTTCATTTTGGGTACGTATATATATATATATATATATATATATATATATATATATATATATATATATATATATATATATATATATATATATATATATATATATATATATATATATATATATATATATATATATATATATATATATATATATATAATACACAGTAATATATAGAACCTAACGGTAATATAATGCTTGAGCATTAAAGCATTTTCTGTATGTGATTTTCATTTAAATAAAATTTTAAAGACCTAAATATAGAAAGAATGAATATTTGTAAGGAAATAAAGAGGAAAACCCCCATGCATGTCATTGTGAATAGAAGGACTGTGAGTCGTCGTCTTTCTTTTGTACTTGAAATCATTCTCTGCACTTGAATTTGTAAATCATTAATTACCATACAGAGAGATTGGAGAAGTTTATCTTTAGTTCTAAAAAATATTAAAAAATTTTTCTCATTGAGAAAAGATTATTTGAATTTAATTGAGTTATATTTAAATATCTTTCAATTTTGCCTTTGATCTCACAACTCATTTACCCCATGAAAGAGAAATTTTATAAACTCTTATCAAAAAGTGTTTTAATGAAATTAGCCTGTAGCTTCTGAAAACCTTTTCTACCTGATACGATTTGATTTTTATCCATTAAGACTTTGTAATTGCTGTACTTTGTGTTTGCTTTTGATTATTTACAAAATAAATCCTACCTAATAAGTATTGTGTTTATAGGAAACCAACATTTACATGATTAACGACTAAATTAAAATGTTTACACTATGTTTAAACATAGTGTAAACATTTTAATTTTGTCGTTAATCATGTAAATGTTGGTTTCCTAAAAACACAATACTTATTAGGTAGGATTTTTTTTTGTAAATAATTAAAAGCAAACACAAAATACAGCAATTACAAAGTCTTAATGGATAGAAATGAAATCGTATCAGGTTGAAAAGGTTTTCATGAGCTACAGATTGTAGCTTTCATTTATCTGAAATTAAAAACTATTTTAAAAAACTATTTTCTTAAATTTGATTTTTTTACAGGAACTTATTAAACACAATAATCACTTACGAATGTAAACAAACTCAAGGCACCGCAAGCGTTGAAGGTATGATAAAGAATCTTTTATCTTTGCTAACATCAGAAGTTTCTGCTCATGTCAAGACTTCAGAACAATATTTTACATTGCTTTACAATTATTGTTCGCAGGTAATTACAATTTTTTGTTCACACACATACGCACGCACGCGTGCACACATGCATACATATATGCGAATGGCCTGGCCATCAATTTACAATCACTGATCACACATTCTTCCACTTGAAAGATTGATTTCTTCATCTCCCAACTCGAACTTTGGCTCGAACAAAATAGAATAGCCATTTCCCCACAAAAGTCTTCGGCCCCTCTATATATATATATATATATATATATATATATATATATATATATATATATATATATATATATATATATATATATATATATATATATATATATATATATATATATATATATATATATATATATATATATATATATATATATATATATATATATATATATATCAGAAATGAGGAAATAGCACCCATACCGCAGTAACGTTTCTCGACAGCAGAATCGCTCTCAATAAAAACCCCTACAATATTCACATTTATCTCCACACAAAATTTTGCCTTCAAATCAACAGATATAAAAAAAAGTGCTCTAAAAACTGTAACAGATACAGAGATGGTCAACAGAAAGAAACCCTCAAAGTAGTCTTTAAATATGCCACAACATATACGTCCCTTTTCTATTACGCCTGCTCAACATGAACTTTAGTTAAATATCAATCTAACTGTTACCTATCAATATGTTGACAAGGAATTAAAATCATTGATAAAGAACAATCAATCACTTGTCTCACTCAACTACACCAACCACTTACCTGCAATCAATAACAAAAATACTTCCTTTAAGAAACCATCTTGGCATGCTGAGAACTCAATTCCATAGAAGAGCCCTATCTCCCATAACTTGTGAAAGCTTTATTTTTCATAATTACGTTTTGTAGTTTTTCAATAAATTCTAAAGCAATTTTAATATTACTACCTGAAATAGGTTTTTTTTTTTTTTTTTTTTTTTTTTTTATATATATAAAAAGTTCACATCTCACGGGCATTGCCCTATTCGAGGAGAGGAACTTTCTAGGTAGTATATACCTAGGATCCCGAAGTGGGATCGAACCGGCGCCCTCAAGCACGTGAGTCAATCACCCTACCGTTCGAGCCACGGTAGGCGGCTAACCTTAGCTTAGCTAAGGTTACATTTATGTAGATAATTACTTCGCAACTCAAAAACTATATATATATATATATATATATATATATATATATATATATATATATATATATATATATATATATATATATATATATATATATATATATATATATATATATATATATATATATATATATATATATATATATATATATATATATATATATATATATATATATATATATATATATATATATGGGCGCAGGGTCCGTTGCAATGTGAGCAGATGTTAAAATTGGGAGGCTTTGAAGCTCTCATGCAATTCCTTTTGGGACCTTCAGAATCAAATATGCGTCGATGGTCACCCGTTCATGCACAAGATTTTGGACCTCTGCACAGCATTATCGCAGCGCTGATTTTACATTCTGATGCCTCTATTAAACAAATGTCGAAAGGTAATTTAGAATAAGAAAAGTTGTCAATGTTCTTTGAAGTTTAACATTTAAAAAAAAAATGGAAGAGGCTTAAATTTGCTTTAAAAAAAATTAAAATAAAATTTTAAGGTAGTAATTTAAACTTGTCATTAAAATAGAAATCCTGAATGAAGGCGATGATTATAGTAGAATTAATTTGTTGTATTTTGGCAGGATTTTTCAACTATTATTAAATTAATAAAAAAAAATTTTTTTTTTTAAAGCTGAACCTCTTGACGAAGATTACGACAATCCCAATATAAACACCAGTCAACATTCGTGTGGTCTTCCTTCTGCAGTTGCTGATGTAGTATACGGTCTTCAGCGGGATCAGTGGCTGAAAGAAGTAGTCTTAGCCTACAGAGAGGTAGTCGGAGGTATTCCTCAGCTAACGGAGGCCTTAAAATTACTCTCAAGAGAAGATAGTAACTTCTCATTCGCCTTAATAGCAGCGATTATGGTAAGAAGAAGAATGTTATGCTTTCTTTTAAGACTTATGGAATTTTAGAAATAATAAAAGACAAGAAGAAATAAATTATATGGCTAGAAAGAGAAATTGTTTCAAGCACAAAAAAAAGAGTAAATTATGAAGAAACAAAAAAAATAAAAACTTTTAGGGCATCATTGATATAGTTAACAAATAATGAATTATTTCATGAAAAGTTTATCAATATTTAAATGACTAAATAGTTATTATAATTATTATTATTTTCAGAAACAATATGGTACAGCGCCATCCAATTTACTTAAAGATCTTTCTATTTTGCTTCTTGAAATACTCGTAAGTTGTGTGTGATTATTATTATTATCTATATATAATTAATATTATTCTGTTTAAAAATTTTATTCCATTCATTATAACATGGGATTATGTCATTTGGCCAGGGCAATATAAAGTTGCTTCTTTCAAGTGCTTATATAACTTTTTTCTAGACGATATCAAAAACCTATTCCCACCAATGCAAGAAATTGGGGCAAAGGTATTCAACTAAATTTTCAGCTCATTTGAACCAGTGGTTTGATCCAGTTATTCATTTTTTTCAACTTTGGGTCCAAATAAGTTTCAAACCGTTATAGACTCAAAAAAAAATGCTCGAAATCAACTCAGAACGGGAAAAAATTCACATACTTTGAAAATTTCAGCTCAATCAGTCAAATAGTAAAAAAAACATTTCAAACAAAATATAAGAAAATTACGATTTTTTTTATTTTCTGTTTCTTTTGACTGTTCCTTTTCTGCTAGTGAATGTTCATCTTTGTGTTTTGATTTTAGATACTCCAAAAAGATTTGGTTGAAATTTTTTTACTTGTAGCACCCGGAGGTTCTCTTCAAATTTTCTGACTGCAGATGTTAACATTTAGCTAAATATTTCGAGCCTATCCTGAAACATTGTAAAGTATTCAAATACTGCAGAAGCTGATCTTTTAGCCATATTGACTGAAAATATAAACAAAATAATAATTATTAAATAATGCAGCTAAATGATACAAGTTTGATACATGGCAATAAAATAACAATGATATGTATAAATACAGGTTAAATTGATAATTTTATATCTTACATTTTTTCAAACTTTACCTTGAACTTTACTTAAGTAAACCTGTTGAATCACTATTATGAATTAGAATATTTTTTTTTTTATTTTTGTACTTTTTTGAAATTTTAACTATACAAAACTGTAATTTTTTTTTTTTTTTTTTTTTTTTTGGAGAAAATGCATATAATCATTAATTTAAGTGAATGTTGGCTATTCTACTCCTTCCTTACAATTAAATAAACCTTATATCTAATTTTCTTAACCTTAAATTTCAGTGCTTTTGACCTCTTTACAAATTTTAGGAAACCCTGGCCAGAGCCCCGGCCAAATTCCAACCCGGTCGGTCCATATATATATATATATATATATATATATATATATATATATATATATATATATATATATATATATATATATATATATATATATATATATATATATATATATATATATATATATATATATATATATATATATATATATATATATATATATATATATATATATATATATATATATATATATATATATATATATATATATATATATATATATATATATATAATATATAGATTTAAAAGTGCATTAATTGTTTTTATTTTTTTAAACTTTTTCTTCAGAGTCATGTGGGTTATATACATACGGAGTAATATAATCACATGTATTCTCATTCTGAAAAACATTTATTTGTTTAATTATTTGTAGGTTCTACTTACTTCAAATAATTCTTAGAAAACATTTAAACTATAATTATTTCAAATTCATCGCTTTGCTTCTTCTATTTAATTTCTATCTTTAGAAGACAATTCCTTCTAAGCATTGTTAACCATTCGTAAAATTTTGAAGCTTTGTTGATATTTCTTACAATATTGAAAATTATTATATTTATTTATCCATAGAAACGTAAAATAAAAAGGGGTGGGTAATATCTATGTGCCTATAGGGGAAGGCTAAAGCTACCTTTCAGATTACAAAAAAATAAATAAATTTTAATATATAAATTACTTTTATTTAAGGAAAGGTTTCCTTGCTTTTTTTTCAGTATATGTTAAAATTTAGGAAAATATATTATTCGAAAATTACATTAATTTCCCAACCGCGATTTATCTAGTTTCTTGATAATTAATTACATTACATTATTAGTTATATATCGAAGAAGGAATTGTTACTCAGCTTTCCGTAATAATAAATAGGTATTTTTAGTGGTAGCTCTGCAACAGTATCAATATTGGTATTTTCAGAACTTTTTATTTTCCTCAATAGCTGCTGGTTTATGGCGTCAATATTAAAATATTTATCTCTTTCGACTTCAATGTTATTCACATTAAACAATTTTTTAAAATCATTTATATTTTCAGTCTCTGCAAGACTCTCTTCACAGCGATCGAATTGGAGCCGTTTTAAGTGTTTTCTATTCTAGCCAAGGAACAGAAATTCATGGCTTGCTTAGTGAGTAAATTTAATTAAATTTTAAGAATTAAGAATCAGTTAATCTATTTATTTGAACGTGAATTAAGTCTCGAATTTATTTGGGGAAAAAACTAAAAAATTTGAAGACTTAAAATTAGATTTTTAAATTTTTTTTATATATGAAAAAAAAAAAAAAAAAAAAAAAAATTAGATGTTATCAGATCGAAGTTTAATGGGATGTAGTGCTCTGGGGGTAAAAAGGAAAAAAGTTTTGATCAATTTTAATTTCACAAATTTTTTTACAATTTATTTTACATCAATTTAAAACTCATTCTTTAATCTGGATAGAAAATTCTATATGATTCTTTTGAAATTTTTTTTCTCAATTTGTCAAAGGCCTCAGTCATTTTATTATCCTACAGAAACACGGTAAATTTTTCTCCAGTTTTTACACTTTATATCTGCTTATATTACTAGATATTCATTTAAATTCACATTAATTCCTAATTTTAAATAGGGCATATATATATATATATATATATATATATATATATATATATATATATATATATATATATATATATATATATATATATATATATATATATATATATATATATATATATATATATATATATATATATATATATATATATATATATATATATATATATATATATATATATATATATATGCAAACTCACACGAGTTGCCTTACTATTTCTTTATTTACATTTTTTTTTAACGATATCGCCTTTTTGAACTCTACATTGTCATGTCAATGACTAGAGTCTTTATTTCTTCATTCATTTTAATATTTCTTTTCTTTGGAAAAAAGAGGTTTCTTTCATTTCTGCTTTCCAGTTTAATTCTTACAAATATGGAAAGGAAACTGGACAATCACCGCTTTGTGAAATTCAACTCCTTCAAAAATCGAATTCTTCGTATCTCTTAAACACCTCCGAACTTTTTCTCTTTGACGCCCCTACCATCTTACATGTAAGAAAAATAAACTTTCATGTCTGAACATATATTTAAATAACAGGTCTTGGAAATCATTGGTTGCTTATCTGGTTGGTCTCAGATAAGCAGGATGTTTTGTTCAGGTTACAAGAATTATTCTCTTCTATGGTTACTCTTACCGTATAAGGCTCTTATCCACATTGTATAGACTACATATATTGAGTAGAACGGAGTCTAAGGACAAAACAAAAAAATTTCGTAACTTTCTAACTTTTTCGTTGTTTTATTGACACTTCTCTCCTTTCTTTTCGAGTGGTGCTTTAGAGAATTAGCCATTTGCTTTCCATGACAATTGTCCATCTCCCAGGTACCAGCACAAAGGATACCGTCTTTTCACAGGATATTGTGGAAAGATTGGTAGCTCTAGACTACTTTCTTTCAAGCTGTCTTTGTTCTATGAAATTCCCTGCCACCATTTTTCATACGAATAGGATCCTGGGTACTGCCGTGAAAGGTGGTAATCCAAGAATTAAATTTTTATCTTTTTAAATAATTAGTTTCTTAATAATATTATATTGTTATCTGGAAAGTTACTTTTTTGATTTCCTAAATAATGTCACTTTCACATTAATTCTTGTTAGATCTTATCGAGGCAAACAAAGACTCAGACAGTCGTCGCGCATATCAATGCATCAAATTAATAGTCTACCTGGCTGCTCGATCAAATGTAGCTCGCGAGCAACTAACAGATACGCAAACTAACTGGCAGTGGGCTGTGGAGTGGCTTAAATCAAAAATGGATTCTCATCCGTTAGGGGTTAGCGGAGTAGGTGGCTCGAACGTAAGTGATCTTGCTTCAGGAAGTAATGAAGATTCGAGTTCACGGAGCTTTCAGCGCACTACAAGTGCTCAGGTAAATATATATTACATATAAGTGTACAATGAACATTTTTCTTTACAAGAAATGTTATAATAAAAATCTTTAAAATGAATAGTAAATATCAGGGGCGGCTCGTGACCTGCTTGCAAGTTTCTGCAACTAGCTAGTGTACAACTTAATTTATTACTTTCTTTATTTTTTTTTTAATTAAATTGCATCTTATTATAATAACACTCCAATGAAGCGTTATTTAATGTAAAAAAAAAAAAAATCATAATTTTAATTAGCTATTGAAAACCAAGGAAATTCTCTGTGATTTGTAAAAATTTTGCAAACGTATGAATTAATATAACGGACGAGAGAGAATTATGTATGTAAAATTCGAACGCGAGCGTTTCTATTTCTACAATATGGTTTGAAAAGGAAATGCAAACTTTCCGTACGCGACGAAATATTTTGAAAAGTTTTATATATTTTTTTTTTATTATTTTCGTTCCATTTTTGTTAGTTTAGTTTGCAACTCGAGTGTGAAGAGTGATGACGTTCAATATTTGTGATGCCGTAATTCATTTTAATAGATTAATTAATTAATTTGAAAAGTGCCAAAAAATAGGATTTAAAATATTTGAATTAGTTAGTTTGAAGCGTTAATTATATATATATATATATATATATATATATATATATATATATATATATATATATATATATATATATATATATATATATATATATATATATATATATATATATATATATATATATATATATATATTTTCAAACGATGGAAAAAAACTTGAAAGAAATGTTTGGCTGCGTATTGGTTGTGAGTTTGATCATCAGGAAGAGTACTAAATATTTCATGCTTATATTGCTTTGGAGATGAGTAGTTTACTATATATATATATATATATATATATATATATATATATATATATATATATATATATATATATATATATATATATATATATATATATATATATATATATATAAAATTGTGTGTGTGAAATGTCAGATGCAGCCACCTATAAATTATACTACAAGCCGCCCCTGGTAAATATACATGTGTGTGTTTTTAGACTTGTATATTTTACCATTCTAATATACTGTACCTCAAAATGTTGAAGTTTTATAGTTTTTATTATTTAGCTCTTCAATCTTTGAAATTTTCATGTCTTAAAAGTTTTACTTACAGAGTGGGCTAAAAGATATACATACGTTTTACCATTTTAATATATACCAAAATACTGATTTTTTTTTTATTTTTATTTTTTTTTTAACCTCACGTTTTTATTTGTTGTAATTCATTTGATATTTTAAAGTTCATTAAAATTTCAATTAACTTTATTTATTATTTATTGAAAGAAACATTATTACCAACCAGTCCCACAGGAGGTAAAATATGGATTGTTAGATTATTTTTCGTATTTTCAGTGGACATTGGATGAAGCAACTGCCCTTCTCAGTGGAATGGAATCTATAGATATGGAAATAGAGCCTGAAGGTGATGAAGATGAAGAACTTGCAGATATCAAGGAATCACCAGAAAATGACAACAATCCTTCTGTAGGGGAATTTACTTCTGATTCGTAGACGCTTCGACTGCCTTTAGAAGAAACGGATGTAACATATGCTACTGAAGGTGGGAGACATGTAAATACGTTCGCACACTTCAGTGATTTACATTTACATTTTGAAAACAGACTTATGCTGATGCTAATGAAATTTTCAAAATCTATTGGTGGTTATTTTAGTTTCTAGGCATTTCTAGTTTGAGTAATAGATCTATAAACTACTCAGGTGTTTATGTAAGCTGTAGTATATTTAACCTTGAAATAGGTTTTTAAACAATTGCAACTAAGATAGTCCTTTTGAAATATTGACTTGGAGAAGTGTTTTATTTTCAATGATGATAGCTATGATAAGACCAAGTTTAATAAAACAATTTCAAATTCCAAAGTTGAAAATCGTGTGACGTTTTCATACTTTAAATTGAGGCTTTGAAACTCCAATGGCTTAACTCTTTTCTTTAAAGAAAATCTGTTAACAAAACTGTCTTGGTCTTATGAGCAGGTGATACAAAGGTGCTGAAAATATTAACATTAATGAAAGTTTTATAAAAAAGGAATTTTTTTTTTTGTCTTCTAAAAGTGAGTTTTTTTTTCCCTTTCTTTTTTGTTGATGCCCTTTTCCTGCCAATTTTATCGCAATTTTATTTGGGTGATTGAATTTTTAATAATTTTAGGTTGGAATTACTTTTGACTATTTTATGTAAAGTTTCTTGGATGATAATTTTAAAGTTGTTATTCGTTCTTCCATTTTAAAAAGATGTAATGTGCTTCCACTAGAAATTTAAATCAAATGCGAAAGTAACTACAGATAAAAAAAAAATAAATGTACAAAATTATAAACAATTTACTCTGCAGGTAAGAATATGCAAGAATTTGTTTATTTTCAGTCGTATCTGCCATGCTGGTTATTTCTTCACTTCTTTTCATGACGTTAGTCTCCCACCTTGCAGGTTGTTAATTGAAAAGTCAGTAATGAGGCCTCCACGAGATTTCCTCAGTTGGAGAGTTTTTGTTTTCAAATGATTGTTGAATTTGTTTCTTTTTTTGTTCAATTGAATAGCATTGCGAGAAAAACTATTTTAGTAGAAGTTTGTATATTATGTTGTTCCATACCACTTTTTTTTTTTTATCGTTATTGTACTGTGCCTCTTAAAATACTTAGTTTATTCTTAGTTCGGGAATACGTCTCAGAAATCTGCCTCACATACTGATGAGTAAAAAAGAATTTTTAGTAATTAAACTAAAAGTTAATTTTGACTGCGTAGCATTCAGTTAGTGTTTCAAAAAATGAAAATTGTTGAATATTGTTTTAGTGGATCTTCATATCCAAATTCTAAAAATAACTTTTATTTTTTTTTTTATGAAAAGAGTTTATTGTATTATTGTTATATGAAAGATTTTTCGATTTCAATAAAGTTTCAGTCGTTAGTATTTGTAAACCTTTAGGCCCATTTAAAATAATAATTAAAAATAATAATGATAAAAATAATAATTTTAAGATTTAAAGGACATATTGCTCAGTATATATATATATATATATATATATATATATATATATATATATATATTATATATATATATATATATATATATATATATATATATATATATATATATATATATATATATATATATATATATATATATATATATATTATATATATTTTTTTTTTTTTATATACATTGTATGTAACTATTTTTGTACGAGTCCTTTCCTCCCAAAGGTGCTATAATATTATTATTATTAGTCAGTCTTTTTTTTTTCTTCTTTTTTTTTTTTTTTGTTGTTGTTGTGTCTCTGTGATACTCTTTCTTGGCTTCGACTTTTCCTTCTCTCTCTCCACATCTCTTCCTTTTTCACTCTCTTCTACTTACTACCTGCAAATGTTAATCGTACCTGAAATTATTATAATTATTATTATTATTATTCTTTTGTTACACCTTTTTTGTTATCAAATTAATTTTTTATACTCTTATGTTCTATAATTCAGTATTATAATTATTATTATTATTATTATTTGCTTGAATTTTAAAGCTTTTCTTTGATATTTTAAAAAGTGCCTTTAATTTGATTAATTTGATGTGGTTTAAAATATATATATATATATATATATATATATATATATATATATATTATATATATATATATATATATATATATATATATATATATATATATATATATATATATATATATATATATATATATATTTTAATGAAGGTTTGTCTTTTGCTGCACAATTTGTACCATAAATATATTTTTAATGTATTTTGTTCTCATTTTTTCTCCTAAGTGAAAAAAATTTTTTTTCGTAAATGTTTTAAATTTGTAAGGCAAAGGCCCCTCCCCCCCCCTTCTAGTTCGAGTTTGTTTTCCAAAGATTTTCAAGATCAGTTCCTCTCCCCCCCTTTTAGAGTGTGAACTTGGATGAAATAAAATAAAATTAAACTTTGTTCCTCTTCTAATTGCAGGAAAAGAGTTTAAGTTGAGCAACTATAATTACAAAAGTGATTATATATTATATATATATATATTATATATATATATATATATATATATATATATATTATATATTATATATATATATATATTATATATATATATATATATATATTATATAAATAATATATATTAAAAAAAAAAAATAATATATATATTATAATATTAATATATATATATATATATATATATATATATATATATATATATATATATATATATATATATTATATATATATATATATTATATAATATATATATTATATTCGTGTCTCTAATTTGGAGTCTTCTGAATTCTCTACTTTATGGCTTAAACTTTCTTGCAACTCTAGAACTAAATTCATTTGTTCTGTCTATTTATCTCAACTCACAGACTATCCAAAATAGAGCACATTCTTTCCTCTTCTCCTTTCTCCGAAATCATCATTTTAGGTGATTTCAATGTTCACCACCGCCAATGGCTTTCATCTAGTTCTCAAGATCCAGCTGGTGAACTTGCCTTCCAATTTTCTATCCAGAACAACCTTGAGCAGTTGGTGCAACTCCCTACCCGTATCCCTGACCGTCTTGGTTATGAACCCAACATTCTAGACCTTTTTCTAACTTCTAATCTTTCTCCTTATACTGTTAAACTCTTTCCTCCTCTAGGTTCATCCGATCATCTTCTTATCTCCGTATCTTGTCCTGTCTCTTCAAGTCTTCGGCGAGGAGACGTTTCTGGAATTTCGGTGCCACTAACTGGTCTGACTTGCGGTCGTACTTCTCTGATTTTCCATGGAATGATTACTGTTTCCGTGGTAGGGCTCCCTCAGAATGTGCAGAGCGCATAACTGAGGTGATTCTCTCTGGCATGGAGGCGTACATTCCATATTCTTTCCCTTCCACTAAACCTAATAAACCTTGGTTTAACTCTGCTTGTTCTCGTGCTATTCGCCGCAGGGATGCTGCCTTCAGGGATTACCGTCGTCTTCAAACTCCAGAAACTCACGCAACTTATATTTCATCCCGGAATCGTGCAAAATCTATTCTTCGAGATACTAAAAACTTTTCTCCGTAGCAAATGCAATAATCTTTCCGGCTCCTCTTCCTCTCGCCCTTTCTGGCATTTTGCAAAAAATGTCAACTCTAACTTTGCTTCTTCCTCTTTCCCTCCTCTAGTATCTTCTGACGGTTCAACTGCCGTTTCGCCTTCCTCTAAAGCTGAACTTAGACAATTCCGGAGCTGTTCCTACTCTTTCAACTCCCTCCAACTCATTTATGCCTAAAATTGTAATTTCTTCTAAAGATGTCACTTCTGCTCTCTCCTTAACACTAAGAAGGCGTACGGTCCTGATGGTATCCCTCCTGTGGTTCTCAAAACTTGTGCTTCCGAGCTTGCACCCTGCCTTGGTAAACTATTTCGTCTATGTCTTTCTACTTCAACCTTTCTTACTTGCTGGAAACGTGCGCTCATTCAGCCTGTGCCGAACAAGGGGGACCCCTCTCAACCCTCTAACTACCGTCCAATTCCTTTAACCTACGTTCTTTCTAAAGTTTTCGAATCTATCCTTAACAAGAAGATTTGGAAACATCTCAATTCTTCTAATCTTATCTCTGATCGCCAGTATGGCTTTCGCAAGAAACGCTCTACTGGTGATCTTTCCCTTCTCTCTGACTCTTGGTCCTCCGCTCTTCGGCATTTCGGTGAATCTTTTGCTGTGGCGCTAGACATATCGAAGGCTTTCGATAGAGTCTGGCACAAAGCTTTGATTTCCAAACTTCCCTCCTTCGGAATCTATCCTTCTCTCTGTGATCTCTCTGATTTCCTTTCTGGTTGTTCTATAGCAGCTGTTGTAGAAGGCCCATCGTTCTTCCTTTAAATTTATTAATAGTGGTGTTCCTCAAGGATCTGTCCTATCCCCAACACTTTTTTTGCTTTTCATTAATGACCTCTCTGTTACTTCATCTCCCATCCATTCCTATGCTGATGACTCCACCCTTCATTCCTCTTTTTAATTTGAAGACGCCCCTCCCAACAGCAGTTAATAGACGCAAGGAAGGTAGCTTTGGAGCAGCTGACCCTTCATCTATCTCGCATTTCAAATTGGGGCAGAGAAAACATGGTTGTTTTCAATGCCACCAAAAACTCAATTACTCCATCTCTCTACTCGACACAATCTTCCACACAACTATGATATCTTCTTCGAAAACACTCGACTCAAACCTTTATCTATCTCTACTTAATATTCTTGGTGTTTCCTTTTTTTCTCGTGATCTTTCTTGGAAAGATCACATTACTTCTCTTTCTAAACAATCTTCTAAGAGGTTAGGTGTTCTGAGTCGCCTACAAAATGTCATCACTACACCCCAGTTGCTTGCTGTGTATAGGGGTGTTGTTCACCCCTCTATGGAATACCCCTCAGATATCTTTAGTGGTTCCACTCATTCAGCGCTCCTTGAAAAGGTGGAGTCTAGGGCTTTTCGCCTTATCAACTCTCCTGCTCTCACTAATTCTCTCCAGTCTCTTTCTGCTCGTAGAATTGTTGCGTCACTCTCTCTATACTATCGCTATTACAATGGACATTGCTCTTCTGAACTCTCTCGTCGCATACCTCCTCCATTGAGAAGGGATCGTGCGACTCGTCTTTCTATACAGTCTCATCCTTTCTCTGTCCAACTCTTTGACCCCAGACTTAAGCACTATGCTCAATCTTACATGCACTCTGGAACACACTCCCTTCTTCTATTTTCCCAACTTCCTATGATTTGCGCACCTTCAAACGACGTGTAACAGGTCATGTCGGCCTCTAATTTAACCAGGATCCCGACTTTCTTCCTAACTCTATCGGAAATTTTAGTAGGCCTCTGGCCTTTGCCCACCAGAGGTGAAATAAAAAAATTATATAAATATATATAATATATATATATAATATATATATATATATATATATATATATATATATAATATATATATATATATATATATATATATATATATATATATATATAGGGATGAGTGAAGTATCGGTATCGGCAGTATCGGCATATTTTTTGGTATCGGTATCGGCAGTATCACAGGTATCGGTATCAGTATCGGCTAAAAATGGCAGATACCGATACAGATTTTTTTCGTCCCTTTAGCTTAATTAAATTGTGTAATTTTTTTATTATATTACGTAATATTTTGAAACGCCGTTTCGCGATAATTTTGTTTCCCGAAATTATATGTTGTTTTCCACTAAAAGTTTATTTTTTCAAATGCAAAAAA